>JBAPLK010000216.1:0-15000 GCA_037832385.1 Rhizophora apiculata
TCAAAGTTAGAAATGGAGAAAGCATTCAAGTAAAAGGTAAATGTATAATTGTAATCAAAATAAAAATGGATTTGAAATTTATAACCAACGTCCTCTATGTACCTTTAATAAACCAAAATCTACTTTCAGTTGGTCAGCTACTTGAAAGGAATTGCTCTTTAATCTTTAAAGATAGGGTATATGTCATATATGATTCCTTTAGTGTTAAACTGACCATTGTTCTTATGATAGAGAAAAACTTCCATTTGAATAAAAAAAATATGTATACATAAGCTTTACATGCCACCATCACCATCAAAATATTTGATTTATGACATCAAAGATTGGGCCATTATCTTCTTATTGGTATACAAAGGTTGCTAAAAGAAGGTCTTATATATAATCTACCTAAGTTAGAATAGAGCAAAGGTATGTGCAAGGTTTGCTATCTAAGGAAGCAAACAAAGCTTCCTTTTTCTCAAAGTCATAATTAGAGAGCCAAGAAATACTTAAACTTGTCCATTCTAACTTTTGTGGACCTATGAGCATTACTTCTCTAAATAGTATCAAAAAATTTATCAATTTCATAGATGACTTCTTTAGGTTTGCTTGGATTTATTTTCTAAAGTCTAAAACTAATGTCCCTAATGTTTTCCTTAAATTTAAGATCAAGATTGAGAATAAATTGGGCTTCAGGATTAAGGCCATTAGAAGTGACAATGACATAGAATATGTGTCACTATCCTTTAAGAAGATATACTTAGATTTTATAATTAAGCAATAGCTCACTTCACCTTATTCCCCTCAATAAAATGGGGTTAGTGAGTGAAAGAATAGGACTTTACTTATAATAGCTAGGTGTTTGCTATACTAAAAGTCAATGCTTAAGAAATTTTATGTTGAAGCTATAACAATCGCAACTTGTATACTAAACAAGCTTTAACAAAATTCTTGTCTAAAAGGACACCATTTGAACTAGTTCTAGGCCAACCGATTTATCAAATTTTCACACACAGAATTCTTGGATCCTCTTCTCATAACTTGAAGGTGTTAGGAATTGCTTCAGAACATATTTTGCATTAAACTGTCATCAAAGTCTTTAGCACTTCCTGATCTTAATGCTAGTAGATTAACATCTTCAACTCATTCTAAAAGGCACACATTTTTATTTCATGCTGAAGGGCCAGCTCAATCTAAGTTTTCTTGGATCTTTTGACCTTGACTGGGCATGGTGTCTCCAATGCCTGAGCTAGCTTGTCCCTAGAGTTGGAATCTAAGGTTCTACAACCAGATAGAACAGCCCGTCTCTTTGGAGATCATAGATGGTATAATAATTGAGAGGGGGGGTGGTGCTGGTGCTATAGGCAATTAACATAGCTCACAAATGGACTTCTAATCCAACTCTATTTTTCTATTGTTAGCTTATCGTTATATGTCAAGCAACTTCTTCGTTATAATTGGAAGTTCGTAAAAGAGTTGTATGTTCAACAAACCTGATGGATTCTATTCAAAGAAGGCAGAAAAAACAGAAGATCCTAAACTATCTTAAAAGGGTTTATTGTATAAGCACTTTTTAATAGGGCACTTAAGGCCTACGTATATTAGTAGGATTCATGATGCTTTGCAAAAACTTGGATTTATATAGAAACGCTCAGACTCAGGCTGAATTCTTGTGATATGCTAGCTGCCAAATGTACAGCAGGTTCTGCCGTGCATATCTTCGCTGTATATAGTGATGACTTAATCGGTCATTAGAACAATTCTAAAGCTTTGTGATTAGCTATTCAAACAAAGAAGTAATTTGAAACAAGTTTAGTGGCGCATCACTAATTAAAGAAAATGCCATTACTTCCTTCGGCTTGGAAGAGTATACTCATTCCAACAAAAGGAACCTTCTATACAATCAAGCCAAAAATATGCAAAACAGTGAGTGTTGGAACAAATTTCCAAAATTGCCATGGATGTAAGAGCTTTAAGACAACTTAAACCTCATTAGGGAAAAGTAGTAAGAAAAAGGGTGGAGCTGCGCAAACAATAAAGTGCTTCAAAATTTAGGAGTCTTGCATTGGATAATCTTGTTATTCGAGCTTCCGTCAACTAGTAGGACGGTGGACAGCCAATGCATTTAGTTAGGGGNATCATTAGTCTTTAATGATTACCTAAAAACACTCAACCTGTGCCTATAAGATAGCAAAGATTATAAGGAATAGTAATATAAAGACTCGTAGATAATGGTCTCCTAATATATAGTCATATAATTCAGATTGTGTGGTAAAATAGTATATAAAAAAAAAATGTAAATAGGTTTAAAAATTGGTTAAAAGGAAAATAGATATGTTTTATGCAAATAGGTAAAATAGCATATAAATAAAAAGTTCTATTTATATATTTATCTTATCTATTTATAATTGTATGTTATTACAAAATATTTTATCCATTTCTTATATTATATATTATTTATATATTAAAATCATAGCTTATCAAAACTCAATCAAATATTACCTTAGATATAAAAAAATTTAACTAGTATGTCAATAATAGTCTCTTGATTGGGGTGTGGTAGAAAACTACTGACTTTGAAGAAAAATGAATCAACAGATATACTCTAGCACGTTATTATAACATTGAATTAAGAACACAAACTAAGAATTCAAAAATCACGATAATTAAGAACACCTAATTATCATATATCTTTTACCTATTATTGCAAGACAAAACATGATACGACCCGTAGATCCCATGTCATCTCATGAACCTGTGAACGTATGGCTGCAGAAGCAAACTCCAAGGGCTAATGTGCATTTAATGGCTATTGTCGATGTTTAACTATCCAGCATGTGTAAGAACATTTCCAGTCTTCAAAACCAAACTATTTTCCGGAAGCGTTCTGAACTAGTTTAATATTCAGGATAAAATTGAGTACTGCCATGTATCTTTAAGACTAAAATGTTTTTGTGAGCCTGAAATTGAATAAAGAGTCCCTCTACAGGTTCAACAACAGCATATGCATAAAATCGTTTGCTTGTACTCATGTTACAGAATTAGTTCTGCACCATCTCCGTGGTGAGCGTATCTATTGCCTAAACATAAGCAATATGCAAGGTGTGAGAATTTAAAAACCAAAAAAAAATGATTCAAAAAAAATCCTGTGACCGAACCAATTTAGAATATATGTATTGCATATGGGAAAAAATAATAATAAAGAAAAACTATTTTTAAAGTAAAAAGAGGAAGCATGGGAGACAAAAAAAAAAAAAAAAAGAGTGGGAGAAAAGAAGGGAGCACCTTGCTTTTGCTGGGAGTAGTTAAAAGTTCTTTTCTGTTTCCCCTTTTGTCAGCTTTTCAGAAGTAGCAATGTGTCATTTTGACCGCCGATTTGTCACTCGTGCTCAGCATTGCTTCTGTGCTGCAGCAACTTTCCCACTTTACGGCAATTAGTTTAATCTCTATTATTCAACTTACTCATCCCGGCCATAACTGCTCGCTGCAACTTGAGAATTACTCCCATTATCCAAGAACTACCCTCCTAATTTGACTATATTTTCTTTGATTTTTTTTCTTTTAGCGAAACAGGCGGTTTAGACCTACGGGATTATGGTTGCCTTTTTTTCCACGTCTCCGCGATGACTTACTTGACCATCCTTGTCTGTTTAAGTTAAGCGGCCACTAAGTCCTTCGAAAATTAAAACGTTAAAAAGGGTTTGATTCTTACAACAGTCGGAAGAACATAAAAACTAATTAAATTATTTACTTGTACTCACGCGATGTTATTTAAGACATATGTATTTTTTCATAAATTTATTAAAATATTAGCATAAGTTTAAATTTATAATAAAAATATAACAAAAAATACTTATTAGTTTTAAAATTCAATAGATACCAATATATATTAATCATATATATGCCAAATGTACACAACGGTGATAAGTTCGTAGATTAATGTTAATTAAGTTTATGAGTATAAAATAAAATTATTCAATATATGTAAAAATAAGAAAATAAATTTGAAAATTAAAGAAACTAAAAACTAATGTTATTATATAAAAAAAAAAAAAAAACTTATACAAAGAAATCGTACAATTTAACTATTACAATATACAGTGATCAAAATGAAGACATGTACAAGAGGACAATGTCATGGATCATAGATCAACATCTACTATGAACACAGCGGACACGAGAAGAGTGATTTATAGAAGTGAAAAAAGTGGTTTCACTGTTGTAACAAGAAACAAGAGCGGTTTGCCACAGAGCAGTTTGGAAGGAGTGATAATTAATCCAAGTCCAAATTTAATGACTGTGTCCACGCTGCTGATTGATACCCAACAACTCTCACTGTACTAACAACTTTGAAAATTGAAAACAGTAAAAGTAAAAGTAAAGGTAGCGAAATCCTAATAAAAGTAAATTAAGTTTTCGATTCATTCAAAGACGCTGATATTTTTTTTAATTAATAATATTAAAAATTTTATTAAGATAAAATTTAAATAATTTTTATATAAATTTTTATTTATTAAAAATAAATAAAATAATAACTTAAATTAATTTAATATAAAAAAATTTTTCATTTTAATAGTAAATTTAAATAATAAAAAAATTTTAATTTACATATTATTATTATAATTTTAAATTATTTAATTTTTTATATAAAAAAAATAATTTAAAAAATTTTTAGTAAAACTTAAATTTAATATATTATTTTATAATTAAACTTTAAAAATAATATTACTATTAGTTTATTAATTTTATTCCATTGATGTCCTTGTAGTACCACCAAGTCTTACAAAATGAAGATAAGATCAGCCAATTAGTTCAATTATAGGATTTACATTCAACTTGTCGTGGTGTTTTTGGACTTAAAAAGGGTGTCATTTTCACCGTTGGCACTTTCAACAGGTGGAGGACAAAGTGGACATCTGTATGGTTTCATTTCGTTGGGATCTAATCGCAATTGTTTTTGTTTTTGCTTTTCATCGGATGACTTAACTATATAAGCAAATCCAGATCTAAGTTGTTTTACAAGCCCGTCCACCTTTACGGAAAACGGGGTGGAAAACGGGAAAAAAAGAAGGGTATGCAAAGTTTGAGTGGTTTCGTAGTACGTGCAAACTCTGAAACAAAGAACTTTAAATTTGTAAAGTGTAAAGTTTTACTTATTGTTATGGAGGCCACATTCATCTTCCCCAAGGATTTTGCGCTCTACAGATTTAACACTTCCTGCAAGAGTGCAACCAGAATGTCCATCCCATTGCAACGCATTACTGATCTGCCATATTATATACCATCGAATAATCCATTTAAGGGAACATGGACTAGCAATTTAAGTATAGGTCCATGTGCACAGGGCAGTTTAACGTAGAGCTTCAAATTTTTTGGCAGGCATACAACCTACCATGTCATTTGTTTATTTTTACCGGGCCTTTTGGTTCTCTTCAGCCCATAATTAGAGGGACAAAGGGTGTCTTGAATAGGTCGTTGGAGCAGAGGAAGGTTTCCTGTGCAACTGATCGAAACATGGATAAATTTAGCAGCACTTGTTCTGGGATATTGGTAACGAGAATAAGCAAAACATAATTCCAGTGGTTCAAGCAACTCATTCTAATTGTTTTGCGGTTTAAAGAGAAATTTATTAATTCCACTTTAGCTGGCTACAAAGGAGGCTATATTCTTAAAAAAGTCAAACGAATTTATTATTATTATAGACCCTAATTATTTAACGACTTTATTTTGATATTCCTCAAATTTCTTTGCTTTCTCTTATCTCAGTTTCCTTGAAACAAGTGTATAAAAGCCTTTTGGCCTAAGAGATTGACCTCGTATAACTCTTGGCATATTTGATACAATGCTCTTATTGGTGTTGTTCCATCTGTGTAATCCGTGCTCCTTCAAAGGCACCGCAACTGCAATGCTGACTACGGATATCCTTGCTCTGCTTGCTGAATTCATTTTCACAACAAATACCTTTTTCTTTCTCTGCACAAGACTAAGGTCTATGCTTCATGGAGTGGATGCTAACAAAAGATTGCTCATACATCCAGAAAATCAATCGTACAAATGATAGGAAGCAACCAAATCTGCTTGTTTTATTCAACGGCATATGAGCCGCTTGAAGAATCGCAGTATCGAAATGACTACAAAGGCGCCAAATGTTTCAGATACCACAATGTTTAGGTTTTCTTCTGTTGAATATCAGCGAATTGACCCAGTGGGTTTATTAATTTTTTATTTGATTAATTAGATTGTGCGAGTATGTTCAAGTTTCACAACGAGACTTCGTGAGAAAATCGATCCCTTCATTCGATTTGTACCCGTAAATCTTTTTGAGTGGACAAGGAATCTCGTAGCAGAGTTGCTTCAATTTGGGTGCTCCTATGCAATTCTCAAAATTTTCATGTTGGCCATTCATAAACACAAGTTCTCTACAATTTACATTTATATTTACCATCTATCAGTCGTGTACAACGTTTTCAGTAAGGACCCCAACAACTCAAGTACATGACTTTTCTCAAGGACTCTTCTGATTGTTTTACTTTCTGATCGCTCAACTTCCTTGAAACCATAGTAGAAGATGGAGCTGATAGCTTCTTCGCCTGAGGGATTGACCTCACGTGATTCTTGGCATACTGTTGCACTGATCTTATGGTGTAACTCCATCTGCAGAACCCTTGGTCTTTCATCGCCTCCACAGCTGCAATACTAGTTGCAGCTACCCATGCTCTGCTTGTTGAACTCATTTTTTTTGGTACTGGAAGAGAAAATCTTGAACTATGATTTGTGTGAGAAGATCTTGAACTGAGATTTGCGTGCTTCAATGAACTTGATGCTTATGTTGCTGCCTAAGGACTCCTTTAATATAACATCCAACACAGTTGGCTTCGAATAAGGCCAAAGGGCCAAAAGCATTAGAAAACCAGCAGCTACATCACCTGGTTTTCTTGTTCTAGTGGGTAGTCTTAAAGTTGGTATTACGTTATGACTTTAATGTCCAAGTTGGACAACAGAGTCCGATAAGAAACGTGGGGAGAGAACGGGTATTTCGCTATTTTGGACCAGCTGCGACCAACACACAGCTTTGCTCGGTGAAAACATGGGATGAGTCCAGAGTATAGAAGCCTATCTGCTAAGTCTTATTTGCATATTCGAGCGGGACCAAGAAGAGGATCCCACAGCCCATACGGCTGGCAAAGTGCCAAGGATCACAGTTTTTTTTGGGTAAAATATATATCTACATTAAATGTTTCATGATGTGCTTTATTTTATTTAACTAACTTCTAAGCATAAATTAAATAAATTTATAAATTAAAGAAACTAAAACTAATGTTATTAATAAAAAAATTTTGACAAAAAAAATCGTACAATTTAACTATTGTTACAATATACAGTGATCAAAATGGAGACATGTACAAGAGGACAATGTCATGGATCATAGATCAACATCTACTATGAACACAGCGGACACGAGAAGAGTGGATTTATAGAAGTGAAAAGTGGTTTCATGTAACAAGAAACAAGACGCGGTTTGCCACAAGCAGTTTGGAAGGAGTGATAATTAATCCAAGTCCAAATTTAATGACTCGTGTCCACGCAGCTGATTGATACCCAACAACTGCTGATTGATACCCAACAACTTTGACACCTCTCTCCATCAGTAGGGTCCCACAACTGTCCCTTTTTTTGTACTAAACGTTAAAGAATCTTTAAATAACTATTCCCCCATTGTCTTCTTCTACTAGTCGCTACAGCGACATTTCCGTCTTTTCATCGATGTGGGACTCCACGTGACGGGAACACGTGGCTGATGACGATTGGCAGAGGCTGAGTTCTCGGCGAGGCTTGGCATGGCGTTTCTTGCCTGTATTGATCCAAATCCAATAAAATAGACATGAAAGCCTTTTGGCCTGGGAGATTGACCTCGTATAACTCTTGGCATATTTGATATAATGCTCTTATGCTGTTGTTCCATCTGTAAAACCCGTGCTCCTTCAAAAGCACCACAACTGCAGTGCTAACTGCTGCTATCCTTGCTCTGCTTGCTGAACTCATTTTCACAACAATAACTCTTTTCTTTCTCTGGACAAAACTGAAGGTCTGTGCTTCATGGACTCAACGCTAACGAAGGGTTGCCAATACATCTAGAATATCAATCGTATTATAGGAAGCAACCAAATCTGCTTGTTTAACTCGATGGCAAATGAGCCCAGTCGAAGAATCGCAGTATCAAAATGATTTCATGGCGCCAAATGTTTCAGATAGCACATTTTTTGGTTTTCTTCGGTTGGATATCAGCAAATTGACCCAGTGGTTTTGTTGATATCTTATTTGATTGATTTTGATTGTGCGAGTATCTCCAAGATCTTCATGTTTTAAGTCCACGCTTAATTGCATTTTCACAACGATATGAAAGCAGCGTCATGCCGTGAAAAAATCGATCCCTTCATTCGATTTTAACCCGTGAATCATTGAGAGTTCTGATGAGAACAAGGAATCTCGTAGCAGAATTGCATCATTTTGGGTGTTTATATGCAATTCTCAAAATTTTCATGTTGACCATTCATAAACACAAGTTCTCTACAAGTTACAGTTATATTTATCACCTATAAGTTGTGTACAATGTTTTCAGTAAGGACCCCAACAACTCAAGTACATGACTTTTCTCAAGGACTCTTCTGATTGTTTTACTTTTTGATCTCTCATCTTCCTTGAAACCACAGTAGAAGATGGAGCTGCGAGCTTCTTGGCCTGAGGGATTGACCTCACGTGACTCTTGCCATACTGGTGCAGTGATCTTATGGTGTAGTTCCATCTGCAGAAGCCTTGGTCTTTCATCCCCTCCACAGCTGCAATACTTGCTGCTGCTACCCATGCTCTGCTTGTTGAACTCATTTTTTTCTGTATTGTAAGACAAAATCTTCAACTAAGATTTGTGTGAGAAGATTTTGAACTGAGATTTGTGTGCTTCAATGGACTTGATGCCTAGGTTGCTACCTAAGGACTGTTTTAATATAACATCGAACACACTTGCCCTAGAATAAGGCCAAAGTGCCAAAAGCATTAGAAAACCAGCAGCTACATCACCTGGTTTTCTTGTTCTGGTGGGTAGGCTCAAAGTTGGTATTGAGGTTATGACTTTAATGTCCAAGTTCTACAACTGAGTCTGATAAGAAACGTGGGGAGAGAACGGGCATTTCACTATTTTGGACCAGCTGCTACTAGCACACTGCTTTGGTGAAAACACCGGATGAGCACAAAGTATGGAAGCCTATCTGCTAAGTTTTATTTGCATATTTGAGCGGGACCCAGAGGATCCCACAGGACATACGGCTGGCAAAGTGCCGAATGTGCTTAAAGTGCAAGGATCACAGTATTTTTTTTTGGGGTAAAACTTCAAACCTTTTTTTTTTTTTTTTAACAAAACATTAGAAAAATTTTGGACATAGAATTCTTTTCAGAAAATATATTGGACACGTGGAAAATTTTGATTGGACAATTCATGTAAGCTAATATATTTTATCGTTTATGTTTTTGCCAACATTACAAAATAGGGTGTGAAAATTGATCTAATATTGATCCTTGAAAAATTTACAGTTTTCGTTCAATCGGCAAGCGAGAGCCGTTATACACCTCTATCACACATTCAAATCTCTGATACAGTGATACTCCTAACCTAACAATTTCTATTTCCTAAAATCTCCTATTATTGCTTCAGTAGGACCCCAACAACTCAAATACATGACTTTTCTCATTGACTCCTCCGACTGCTCTTCCTCTCTTCCATTACTCTGCTTGATACAATGGCGGAAGATGAAGCTGACAAGTTCTTCGCCTGAGACACTGACCTGACACTGTTCCTAGCATGTTGGTTTAGTGACCTTATTGTGTAATTCCACCTGCAGATCCCCTGGTCCTTCAGGGCCTCCACAGCTCCAATGCTCGCTGCTATCGTCCCAGATTTGCTTGTTGAAGAGTAACTCATAATTTCCTATTTAGCTCATTGCTATTAGTTGAACAACAGATCAGGCTCTCTTGATGGAGAGGTAGAGGTAATGCAAGTGCATGCAGCGTGAAGGGATGCTTAATATATGGGTGGCTAATTCGCCCAGTGTCTAAAGTTTTGGAGAAAACCGGAGACCGATCGGTTTTTTGGCACATGGTTTGGAGCACACCAGTGGTATTCTTGAAAGATAAGATGGGTGGAGACATAATGGATGTTGAAGAGAAAATGACGTGAATAACAATTAAATTATTTGTGGCTCTTGTCTGTTTTTAAAATGTGCACTTTTTTTTATCACATAATTCAATTTCGGCCTCCACGGACTCCCCCAGTTATCTAAATCGAAACCATTTGCTAATAATCTGAATAATGAAAAATAATTAAATTTTGATGTCCCAAAAAAATAAATCTGAAAACAATGCCTTATCAGAACACTTCCCTTCATAAGGAATACAAATAAATTAAATAACACAAAAAAATGAAGAATTAAATTTTTTATTTCAGACTGTCTTTAAGGTTGGGGCGTTATCATGCTATTTTTGCCACGTCCAGCCAAGCATTTTTGGTACTTCCAGACCCAATAAATCTGAGAGGAGCTCTCCTTTGAAGTTGATGATAATTCGGCTGTTAACGTTTATTTCATTCACTTAGAAAAACAAATTTCAAACGAGAAAAATGATGGGCACTTTGTATGGCAAAGGTACATTCTCTACGTCAGACTGAGTAGATCGCTCAGACTTGCATGGTTTCTACCTATTAATGGAGATAAAAGAATCTTTAGAAGTCAAATTTGATTGCAGATGGTGAGAAGTAATCAATTAAATTAGAGCCTTGGCACAAAAGAACCACATGTCAGCTCTCATGATCATATTTTCGTATTCTAGAAATTCTGATTACAATCTGCAGTACAAGTCAATTTGCAGCAATCAACCATCAGTTGTGCAAATTTTTCTCTCCAAAGCCATGAGTATCTCTCTTCTTACATGACAAAGCGCTACAAAGATGCACTTACTGGCGCAGGAATCTTTCTCCTTACTTTGTTTCGATTAAACTTCAGATCGGAACCCAACAACTCAAGTACATGACTTTCCTTAAAGACTCCTCTGATTGTCCTGTTTCCCTCACCTTACTCGAAACCACGGAAGAAGAGAGATTCTTGGCATGAGACATTGATCCAAGATTGTTTTTGCCATGTTGGTTTATGGTGCTGTTCCATCTGCAAGACCCCTGATGCTTCAATACCTCTATGGCTCCAATGCTAGTGGCCGCAATCCAAGCCTTGCTTTCTGAATTCATCTTTAATACCCTCTTAAATTCTTTCTTCTCCCTTTTTTCTTTTTTCCTCTTCCTTCTTTTTCAGAGCAATTTATCACAAAAATTGAGAATCCCAGATTCAGATTATTGTAAATTTATGCATTTCGTTGAAGCTAATGGCATTCATAAGGGGCTCTCTTATAGACGGGAGACGAGGATAAACAATTGGCTATATGGCAACTGGTTTTTCAAGTGAAATGCCCTTTTAAGCCCTTGGTAGATTAGTTATTCGAACGACAAGTTAGGGATTTGGTTAGTGTAGCCAAGATCTTGCACGAATGAGCACTATCGCTAGTGACCCAAAAACAACTTATGTGCAGACGGTTTGGCATAAGAAGTCAAAGCAAGCCCAATGTATGGGAGTTCAAAACCACTTGTTTTATGCTTAGGGATTAATAAATCAGCAGTTAATTAATTGCATGGTGCCAACTTTTATGAAATGGACATTTGCAAGGGTAAAAATCATAGTTTTTTATACATTGCAATCATATTATAGAAAAAATGAGTTACTATATATTGAAATACAAAATAAATTTATTTTTAGTAGATCAGATTGAAAAAAGAAGATAATTTAATATATTTAGTGAATACTTACCAATACACTAGTCAAAAAATATGATTTTTTTTCTACTAAATTTATATAAGATTAGTTAAGAGTGAATAGTGATATCTAAGATGACATGCAAATGTTTAGTTAGAATGATTTAAAATAATTTTTCGTAAGCTAATTGAGTTGTACTTGTTCAGTATTCCTGACGATGCGCAGAAAGTCAAAATGACTCCGCCCTGAGTTTTGCCATCATGTCTTGGGGACTGAATTGTAAAATGAGGGAAAAATTCTCTTAAGATGGGATCAGCCCAAAGTGTAATTGGGATCCACTTTGCTTTTCATACAGTTCACACGAAAGGCGATTCACCTATTTGACGGATTATGCAAGCAGAAACCTGACAAGAGCTTCAAGGGACAAGCCACTGATCGAAAAAAAATGCAAATAAGACCTTATTAGCAATTTCACCATAATAGAGTGAATTTAATATCACTAAAACGGTCAAGTGCATAACCAAATGAAAAGTATTTTAAAGTGGCTTCAGTACAATACCACATACCGTTCATGTCCTTCTGTCGAAAATTCCGTGCCAAGTCTTGTTGTGTCCCTAACCAAGGCGACATGAGTGTCTCCTTGCTAAAACCAAGCATGGAGGACCCAAATTGCCCTTGGAATAACAAATTTCCTCTCATCGCCATTCCCTAATTATTATTATATTGTATATGATAATTTGGCTTAACGCTGTGTAAATTAAGGGTTCAATGGTGTTTATTTTTGCGGGTCATTAATTGGATAAGATGATTAGAAATAATAATATATTTTTAAAAAAATTATTCTTAGTTAAAAATAAAAATATAATGATAATAATAATTATTATTGTTTTATACCTTATGTTTATGCACATGTGAATGACGTTACTAAAAATAAAAATTTTATACATCTGAATCTAACTAGATGCTGTTGACGAACATGGCTCGTTGCTTTGGCTCACTCTTCCGCCCCCCTCGAGACATCCAAGAACTCCGATCCTTCCCTGCCGGAGAATTGCCGCCTCTTGCGGCTGATGTTGGCTTGCAATAATTTAGTTTTTTTTTTTTTTTTTTTACTATAAGTGAAGATTATTACCAATTATCATTTTACTAACTATTTAACTTTTTGACTAAAACCTTCTACCTTGTCCCATCTTATCCGGTCTATATGATTAATGAACTCATTAAATAAATTTTTTACTATCCAAAAATATAAAAAAATTTTGATAAAAAAGTAATAAAAATAATATAATATAATTTATTGAAAGTTTTGTAAGATTTTAAGAGTAATGCAAGAAGAGTAAAATGCATTAATATAATATAACGTGGTAGAAGATTTATTAAATTTAAAATAAAAAATAATATGTAAATCGTGAGATAAATTATCTCTTTCGTTTTATAATGTTTCGTAGTTAAAAGCTTTTAGATTTATTGACGAATGAGCAAGGAAGAAGGGGATCAGACAAAATTTCGATGTCACAGAGAAATCCATGTCTCAGAAAATTTTAGTAATATTAATTAATATAAATAAACAAAAAATAAAGTGACACGTATATATATATATATAGTGATCGGATTTCGACCATCCGGGCACGTGACGCCCATGCCAAGCCTCGCCATAGAGCCACCGCCAATCATTATGACGCCACGTATCCAGAAGCGCCCCCGATAGCCA
This sequence comes from Rhizophora apiculata, assembly GCA_037832385.1. Taxonomy (NCBI): domain Eukaryota; kingdom Viridiplantae; phylum Streptophyta; class Magnoliopsida; order Malpighiales; family Rhizophoraceae; genus Rhizophora; species Rhizophora apiculata. The sequence goes on from JBAPLK010000216.1 coordinate 13,537, forward strand.
AGAGGCTCGAAGGAAACAGGGACAAAATGATTTCCAAGCTGTTAAGCTTCCTTAATTTTTAATAGAAGTGAAATAAAAAGGTGTCAAAGCAATGCAAGAAGCGAGTTATTAAAAGATTAAACAAATATATTATTTTTTACAATTTTGTTTCAATAAAACAACATTTTTTGGACCTACGGGATGAGAGAGGCGTCGACTTGGTGGGGTTTCTTGGAGACAGCCGTCCAATTTGGGTTCGAATAAGCTCGCCACCCGTCTCCTCTGCCTGACATGCCGTAGGCTCTGGCAATTTTTCGTGACAATTCACGTACGGACTTAGGTGGGGAAGTAAATCTGTTATATCACGAATTTTTTTTATTTATTATAAAAATATTGTTTTTAATTTTTTTGTAATATTTAATATTTTTTTTTTCATTTAAGATATAGTAATTCATTTGCAAGGGTAACGAGTTTGCGAGTTACTTATTTTATATTTATATTTAGATTTGATCACATAATAATATAAAATAAATATGTATAATTTATTTAATAATTTATGTGTTTATATATATATAATAAAAACAGACGATTTTGACGTTATTTTGAACTATAATTTAGAGTTGTTGACTCTTTTTATAGAAAGACAGCGAGAATAGTATATATATATTTTTATTGATTCCTCCCCTCCTTCAATGTAATTCTCAAAAGCTACCTTACAACGTGCCCGTTTCAACTCAGTCTTCTTGCAAGTCAATCGCATAACTCACCACGGAGTCAAACTCCTTGCCTGGAAACCCATAAGCGGCTTCCAAGTAAAAATGTCCGAGATAATACCAATTGCTGAAGCCAGAAAACGCCTGAACATTACGCTCTCCGAGTTAGCTCAGCCCCCGCCCCAACAATTGAGGTACATGACTCGCCGGAGTGACTCGTCGTATTGACTCACTCTTTCGTCTCCCTCGCGGCTTCCAAGAACTCCGGTCCGTTCAGATCCGATTGCGCCTTCGAATGGCCGGAACTCCGACCCATCCTCGCCAGAAAAATGCCTTCCCTTGTCGCCATGTAGGGACTTGAAGCCTAATTTCACTTTTTGGCCCTGGTCAGCGTGCAATTGCACAACCGCCACGCTCGCCGCCATATAGACCCTGTTCAAGTAGCTCATTTCTGGTTTTCGATCTAAATTTCTTTTTAAAGCAGTTTTTAAGTGTCCTGCTTTTAGCTGTTTTATCCTCAGAAGGGTTGGATTTGAGAAGAGTGGATTTACGTGGGGTTGGATTTGAGAAAATTGGATTTACAGATGTGAAGAGTGGTTTCATGTAACAAGAAACAAGAAGCGATTTCCCAAAAGCAGTTGGGAAGGAGTGATAATGAATGAAATGATCGAAATCCAAATTTAATGACTCGTTTCTACGCTAATAGACACTCAACAACTTGACACCTCTCTCCATCAGTAGGGTCCCACAATTTTTCCTTTTTTCTTTACCA
>JBAPLK010000217.1:0-64209 GCA_037832385.1 Rhizophora apiculata
AGGTTAAAGAATCTTTTAAATAATTATTGTCCCTTGTCTTCTTCTACTATTCGCTACAGAAACACTTCCGTCCTTTCATCGATGTGGGACTCCACGTGATTGGAACCACGTGGCGTATGACGATTGGCAGTGGCTCTGACTTCGTTTCGAGGCTTGGCATGGCGTCACTTCCCTGTATCGATCCAAATCCAATCCTTCGTTCAATCCTTCCCGGTTATGTTTTCCAAATTTTATTTTACGGACTCTATTTTTTTTAATTATTTCTATTAATAAATTTTTTAAGACATAAATTTTATTTTAAAAAATATATTATATATATGTTAATTATAATATAAAATTTTTATTATTATTAAATTTAAATAATTTTTTATATTTAGTATTAATAAATTTAAAATTTAATATTATAATTTTAAAATAAAAATTTATTTATTAAAAATAAATAATAAAAATATAAATTAAATAAAATCAATATAAAAAATTTTCTTTCTCATTATTCGTTTGTTAATAATAAATTTAGGCAATTAAAAAATTTTTAATTTACAATTGTAATAATTTAAAATTATTTATTTTATATATATATAAAATATTTTTAAAAGATAATAAATAATTAGTTTTATTAAATAATTTTAAAATTAAACTTTAAAAAAGATATCCTATTAGTTTACTAATTTTATCCCATTGACATCTGTATAGTACCCGCCAAGTCTTACAAAATGAAAGATAAGATCAGCCTATTAGTTCAATTATAGGATTTACATTCGACTTTAATTTTTAAATGAATTAAAAATTCCTTTTATCTTATTGCGGTGTTTTAGGACTTAAAAAGGGTGTATTTTCACCCGTGTCAACAGGTGGAGGACAAAGGAGACATCCGTATGGTTTCATTTCGCTAGGATCTAATGGCAATTGTTTTTTTTTTCATCGGATGACTCAACTACAAAAGCAAATCCAGATCTAAGTTTTACAAACCGGTCCACCTTTACGGAAAACGGGGAAGAAAAGAAAAGGAAGGGTATGCAAAATTTGAGTTGTTTCGTCCTATGTGCAAACTCCGAACCAGAGAACTTTAAATTTGTAAAGTGTAAAGTTCTACTTATTGTTATGGAGGCCAGATTCATCTTCCCCAAGGATTTCGCGCTCCACAGATTCAACACTTCCTGCAACAGTGCAAGCCCCGGCATTTCCATCCCATTGCAACGCATTACTGATCTGTTATATTATATACCATCGAATAATCCATTTAAGGGAACATGGACTAGCAATTTAAGCATAGTTCCATGTACACAGGGTAGTTTAACATAGAGCTTCTAATTTTTAGCAGCATGCAACTTACAATGTCATTTGTTTATTTTTACCCGGGTCCTTTTTGTTCTCTTCATCCCATAATTAAAGGGACAAAGGGTGTCTTGAATATAGGTCATTGGAGTAGAGGAAGATCAAGGTTCTAGTTTTCCTGTGCAACTGATGGAAAGATGGATAAATTCAGCAGTTCTGGGACATTGATAAAGAGAGTAAGCAAAACATAATTCCTGTAGTCCAAGCAACTTATATTGATTGTTTTGGAGTTAAACAGAAATTTATTAATTCCACTGTGTTTACTTGACTACAAGGAGGCTATATTCTTAAAGTTAAGTATCTATAGTAAGGGGGCCTTTCTTGCTCGTTGGGGCTATAGAAAGATTGCAGCTAGCGCGCCTCCTTCTTTCTCAAAGTCAAGTTTGTCGCTTGTTAGTCAAGTTTTATATATTTTTAATGGGATATTTGAACGCAAGTTTGGAACCCTATACAAGGTGGTCTCGATCTCACTTTGTGGTGCCCCTCTCGATGATTGTTGACTCAATATTTTTTTCGAACATTTTTATTATTATTATTATTACAGACCCTAATAATTCAACTTTAGGATATAACTTTAATTTGATATTCCTCAAATTTCATTGCTTTCTCTTCTCTCAGTTTCCCTGAAACTAGTGTATAAAATGGACATGAAAGCCTTTTGGCCTGGAAGATTGACCTCATATAACTCTTGGCATATTGATGCAATGCTCTTATGGTGTTGTTCCATCTGCAGAACCCGTGCTCCTTCAAAAGCACCACAACTGCAATGCCGACTCCTACTATCCCTGCTCTGCTTGCTGAACTCATTTCACAACAAATACTCTTTCTTTCCCCTGGACAAGACCAAAAGTCTCTGCTTCATGGAGTGGATGCTAGCAAAGGTTGCTCATATATACAGAAAAATTAATCGTACAAATGATTGGAAACAACCAAATCTGCTTGTTTTATTCCATGAAATTTCAGCCCGATCGAAGAATCGCGAGATCGAAATGACTGCCGAGGCGCCAGATGCTTCAGATGCCACATTTTTGTGTTTTCTTCTGTCGGATATCGGCGAATTGACCCGGCTGTTATATTAATTTCTTTTTCACATGATATTTTTCAAATTGTGTGTCGGACTCAGTACGTTATTTATTTTAAGTTCTTCACCATTTAAGTGCACGCTTAATTGCATTTTCACAACGAAATGCAAGCAACATCATGCCGTGAAGAAATCGATCCCTTCATTCAATTTGTACACGTAAATCATTAAGACTTTTGATGAGACCAAGCAATCTCGTAGCAGAGTTGCATCAGTTTGCTTGTTCATAACCAATTTTCAAAACTTTCATATTCGCAATTGATAAGCACAATTTCTCTACAATTTGCATTTATATTTGTTATGCATAAATTGTATACAATGTTTTCAGTAAGGACCCCAACAACTCAAGTACATGACTTTCCTCAAAGATTCTTCTGATTGCTTTACTTTCTGTTCTCTCAACTTCCTCGAAACCACTGTGGACGATGGAGCTGAGAACTTCTTGGCCTGAGGGATTGATGACCTCACGTGATTCTTGGAATATTGGTGCAGGGATCTTATTGTGTAGTTCCATCTGCAGAACCCTTGGTCTTTCATCGCCTCCACAGCGGCAATACTAGCTGCTGCTACCCATGCTTTGCTTGTTGAACTCATTTTTTTCTGTATTGAAAGAGAAGATCTTGTATTATGATTTGTGTGAAAAGATCTTAAACTGAGATTTGTGTCTTTATGCCTAGGTTGCTGCCCAAGGACTGCTTTAATATAACATCGAACACACTCCCTAGAATAAGGCCAAAGGGCCAAAAGTATTAGAAAACCAGCAGCTACATCACCTGGTTTTCTTGTTCTGGTGGGTAGCCTTAAAGTTGGTATTGACGTTATGACTTTAATGTCCAAGTTGGACAACAGAGTCCGATAAGAAACGTGGGGAGAGAAAGGGTATTTCGCTATTTTGGACCAGCGGCGACAACCACACCGCTTTGTTCGGTGAAAACACCGGATATGCCCAGAGTATAGAAGCGTATCTGTTAAGTTTTATTTGCGTATCGAGCGGGACCCCGAAGGATCCCACAGCCCATACGGGTGCCTAACGTGCGTAAAGCAATAAGGATCACATCATTTTTTTTTAGGGTAAAATATAAATTTACATTAAATGCTTCTATGATCTTCTGCTCTATTTTATACAAACAACTTTAAACTTTTATTTTGACAAATCATTGGAAAATTTTGGATAGACAATTTTTTTTAAACAAATATTTAACACGTTAGAAGTTTTTAGACAATTCGTGTAGGTTAATATATTTTATCGTTTATGTTTTTGCTAACATTAAAAAAGTAGGGTATGAAAATTGATCAAATGTTGATTCTTGAAAAATTTACAGTTTTCTTTCAATCGGCAAGCGATAGCAGGCAGACACATCTATCACACATTTACATCACAGTGATACTCCTAACCTAACAATGTACATTTTGCTAAATCTCCTATTGCTTCAGTACGGACCCCAACAACTCAAGTGCATGACTTTCCTCATTGACTCCTCCGACTGCTTTTCCTTCTCTTCCTTAACTCTGTTTGATACAATAGCGGAAGATGAGGCTGACAAGTTCTTGGCCTGGGACACTGACCTGACCCTGTTCCTAGCATGTTGGTTTAGGGACCTTATTGTGTTACTCCACCTGCAGATCCCCGGGTCCTTCAGGGCTTCCACAGCTCCAGTGCTCGTTGCTATCATCCAAGATTTGCTTATTGAAGATTGACTCATAATTTCCTATTTACCTCTTTGGTTTTAGTAGAACAGCAGATCTGGCTTTCTTGATAGGAAGGTAGACGTTGGCTAAATCGGGTAGGAATGCTTAATATATGGGTAGCTACTTCGCCAAGTGCCTAAAGTTTTGGAGAAAACTGGAGGCCGATCGGTTTTTTGGCACCTGGTTTGGTGCCCACCAGTGGTATTCTTGAAAGACAACAAGGGATATTTAAAAGAAAATGACGTGAATAACAATTAAATTATTTGTGCCTCATCTGTTTTCAAAATGTGCACATATATTTTTTTTCTTATAATTCAATTTCGGCCCTACGTATTCCCCAGATGGAAATCGAAACCATTCGATAATAATTTAAATAATAAAAAATAATTAAAATTTAATATCTCAAAAAATAAAATGGAAAAACAATGCCTTACAATGACACTTTCCCTTGTAAGGAATAAAAATAAATTAAATAACAAATAAAAATTAAAAATTATATTTTTTATTTCAGACTGCCTTGGGGCGTTATCAAGCTATTTTTGGGAACAATTTTGGTACTTCCCGACCCAATAAATCTGAGAGGAACTCTCCATTAAAGTTGATGGTAATTCCTGTTAACGTTTATTTCATTCACTGAGAAAAACAAATTACAAAAGAGAAGAATGATGGTCACTTTGTATGGCAAATGTACATTCTCTACGTCAGACTGAGTAGACGGCTCGCAATTGCATGGATCTACCTATTAATGGAGATGAAAGATTCTTTATAAGTCAAATTTGTTCGCAGATGGGGAATAAATATCAGTTTGTTACGAGAGCCTTAGCTCAAAGGAAGCATATGTCAGCCCTCATGATCTATTCTCGTATTCTATGCACAGAAATTCTGATTACAATCTGCAGTACAAGTCAATTTGCAGCAGTCAAACATCAGTTGTGCAAATTTTTCTCTCCAAAACCATGAGTCTCTTTCTTCTCTTCATGCTTTTCCCCAAAATTTCGAGTCTTTACATGGCAAAGCGCTACAAAGATGCACGCAGTGGCGCAGGAATCTTTCTCCTTGCTTCGTTTCGATTAAACTTCAGTTCGGAACCCAACAGCTTAAGTACATGACTTCCCTTAAAGACTCCTCTGATTGTCCTGTTTCCCTCACTTTACTCGAAACCATGGAAGAGAGAGATTCTTGGCATGAGATATTGATCCAAGATTGTTTTTGCCATGTTGGTTTATGGTGCTATTCCATCTGCCGCAACCCTGATGCTTCAATGCCTCTATGGCTCCAATGCTAGTGGCCACAATCCAAGAGTTGCTTTCTGAACTCATCTTTAATACTCTTAAATTCTTTCTTCTTCCTCTTTTTTTTTTGCAAAGAAATTATCACAAAAATTGAGAATCCTAGATTCAGATTATTGTAAATTTATGCATTTCATTGAAGCTGATGGCATTCATAAGGGGCTATGGATGTAGGATAAACAATTGGGACATTTCCGTCTTTTCATTGATGTGGGACTCCAAGTGATGGGGCACGTGGCTTATGACGATTGGCAGTGGCTCTGACTTCGTGGCGACTCTTGGCGTGGCGTCACTTGCCTGTGTTGATCCATATCCAATCCTTCAATCAATTCTTTTCAGTTATGGTTTTTTTTTTTTTCTTTCAAATTTTGTTGCCCGTATCCTTCAATTTTGTTTTTTAATTATTACTATTAGTAAATTTTTTGAAAACATAAATTTTATTTTAAAAAATTATATATATATATATATATATATTAGTTATAATATTTAAAATTTATTAAAGTGAAATTTAAATAATTTTTATATTTAATATTAATAATTTAACATTTAATATTATAATTTTTATATAAATTTTTATTTATTAAAAATAAATAAAATAATAATTTAAATTAATTCAATATAAATTTTTTTTTTTCATTTTTTACAACTAATTTTAATAATAAATTTAAATAATAAAAAATTTTTAATTTACATATTATTGTTATAATTTAAAATTATTTATTTTTTAATATAAAAATATTTAAAAAAATAATAAGAGTTAAATTTAATCTATCGTTTTATAATTAAATTTTAAAAATAATATACTAGTATTTTATTAATTTTATTCCATTGACGTCCGTGTAGTACCCACCAAGTCTTACGAAATGGAAGATAAGATCTGCCAATTAGTTCAATTATAGGATTTACATTCAACTTGTCGTGGTGTTTTTGGACTTAAAAGGGTTTCATTTTCACCGTTGGCACCTTCAACAAGTGGAGGACAAAGTGGACATCTGTATGGTTTCATTTCGTTGGGATCTAATCGCAATTGTTTTTGTTTTTGGCTTTTCATCGGATGACTTAACTACATAAGCAAATCCAGATCTAAGTTGTTTTACAGGCCCGTCCACCTTTACGGAAAACGGGGAAAACGGGAAAAAAGAAGGGTATGCAAAGTTTGAGTGATTTCGTAGCAGGTGCAAACTCTGAAACAAAGAACTTTAAATTTGTAAAGTGTAAAGTTGTACTTACTGTTATGGAGGCCACATTCATCTTCCCCAAGGATTTCGCGCTCTACAGATTTAACACTTCCTGCAAGAGTGCAAGCCGGAATGTCCATCCCATTGCAACGCATTACTGATCTGCCATATTATATACCATCGAATAATCCATTTAAGGGAACATGGAGTATAGGTCCATGTACACAGGGCAGTTTAACATAGAGCTTCTAATTTTTGGCAGCATACAACCTACTATGTCATTTGTTTATTTTTTCCGGGGCCTTTTGGTTCTCTTCAGTCCATAATTAGAGGGACAAAGGGTGTCTTGAATAGGTCATTGGAGCAGAGGAAAATCAAGGCTCTAGGTTTCCTGTGCAACTGATCGAAACATGGATAAATTTAGCAGCACTTGTTCTGGGATATTGGTTCCCAGTGGTTCAAGCAACTCATTCTGATTGTTTTGCGGTTAAAGAGAAATTTATTAATTCCACTTTAGCTGGCTACAAAGGAGGCTATATTCTTAAAAAAGTCAAACGAATTTATTATTATTATTATGATAGACCCTAATAATTTAACGACTTTATTTTGATATTCCTCAAATTTCTTTGCTTTCTCTGATCTCAGTTTCCCTGAAACACGTGTATACAAGCCTTTTGGCCTAAGAGATTGACCTCGTATAACTCTTGGCATATTGATACAATGCTCTTATGGTGTTGTTCCATCTGTGTAACCCGTGCTCCTTCAAAGGCACCGCAGCAATGCTGACTACCGATATCCTTGCTCTGCTTGCTGAATTCATTTTCACAACAAATACCTTTTTTCTTTCTGTGCACAAGACTAAAGGTCTATGCTTCATGGAGTGGATGCTAACAAAAGATTGCTCATACATCCAGAAAATCAATCGTACAAATGATAGGAAGCAACCAAATCTGCTTGTTTTATTCAACGGCATATGAGCCGCTTGAAGAATCGCAGTATCGAAATGACTACGAAGGCGCCAAATGTTTCAGATACCACAATGTTTAGGTTTTCTTCTGTTGAATATCAGCGAATTGACCCAGTGGGTTTATTAATTTTTTATTTGATTAATTAGATTGTGCGAGTATGTTCAAGTTTCACAACGAGACGTCGTGAGAAAATCGATCCCTTCATTCGATTTGTACCCGTAAATCTTTAAGAGTGGACAAGGAATCTCGTAGCAGAGTTGCTTCAATTTGGGTGCTCATATGCAATTCTCAAAATTTTCATGTTGATTCATAAACACAAGTTCTCAACAATTTACATTTATATTTACCATCTATCAGTCGTGTACAATGTTTTCAGTAAGGACCCCAACAACTCAAGTACATGACTTTTCTCAAGGACTCTTCTGATTGTTTTACTTTCTGATCGCTCAACTTCCTTGAAACCATAGTAGAAGATGGAGCTGATAGCTTCTTGGCCTGAGGGATTGACCTCACGTGATTCTTGGCATACTGTTGCACTGATCTTATGGTGTAGCTCCATCTGCAGAACCCTTGGTCTTTCATCGCCTCCACAGCTGCAATACTAGTTGCAGCTACCCATGCTCTGCTTGTTGAACTCATTTTTTTCTGTACTGGAAGAGAAAATCTTGAACTATGATTTGTGTGAGAAGATCTTGAGAGGAGATTTGCGTGCTTCAATGAACTTGATGCCTATGTTGCTGCCTAAGGACTCCTTTAATATAACATCCAACACAGTTGGCTTCGAATAAGGCCAAAGGGCCAAAAGCATTAGAAAACCAGCAGCTACATCACCTGGTTTTCTTGTTCTAGTGGGTAGTCTTAAAGTTGGTATTACGTTATGACTTTAATGTCCAAGTTGGACAACAGAGTCCGATAAGAAACGTGGGGAGAGAACGGGTATTTCGCTATTTTGGACCAGCTGCGACCAACACACAGCTTTGCTCGGTGAAAACATGGGATGAGTCCAGAGTATAGAAGCCTATCTGCTAAGTTTTATTTGCATATTCGAGCGGGACCAAGAAGGATCCCACAGCCCATACGGCTGGCAAAGTGCCAAATGTGCGTAAAGTGCCAAGGATCACAGTTTTTTTTTTGGGTAAAATATATATCTACATTAAATGCTTCATGATGTGCTTTATTTTATTTAACTAACTTCTAAGTATAAATTAAATAAATTTATAAATTAAAGAAACTAAAACTAATGTTATTAATAAAAAAAATTTGACAAAAAAATCGTATAATTTCACTATTGTTACAATATACAGTGATCGAAATGAAGACATGTACAAGAGGCCAATGTCATGGATCATAGATCAACATCTACTATGAACACAGCGGCAATTTACATTTTATAGGCAACTTCATTATTTTGGGTGTATGCGGCAGCACATACATTTAGACGTTTAATATTTTTTCATTGATTTCTCTTCTCCTTCAATCTAAATTTCTTTTTAGAGCGGTTTTTTAAGGTGCCTGCTTTTAGCTGTTTTATCATCAGAAGTGTTCGACTCGCGAAGAGTGGATTTATAGAAGTGAAAAGTGGTTTCATGTAACACGAAACAAGAAGCGGTTTCCCAAAAGCAGTTTGATGAGTGGATTTATAGAAGTGAAAAGTGGTTTCATGTAACAAGAAACAAGAAGGGGTTTCCCAAAAGCAGTTTGGAAGGAAACCAGTTTGGAAGGAGTGATAATGACCAGAAACAAGAAGCGGTTTCCCAAAAGCAGTTTGGAAGGAGTGATAATGAATGAAATAATCCAAATCCAAATTTATTGTCTCGTTTCTACGACAAGCAGTTTTTATTGTCAGTTTGGAAGGAGTGATAATTTATTGTCTCGTTTCTACGCTGCTGATTGACATCCAACAACTTGACACCTTTCTCGATCGGTACGGTCCCACAATTTTACCCTTATTTTTTCTATCTAAAGGTTAAACAACCATTTAAATAATTAGTGGCCCTTGTCTTCTTCTACTATTCGTTACAGGAACATTTCCGTCTTTTCAACGATGTGGGACTCCACGTGATGGGAACACGTGCCCTATGACAATTGGCAGTGGCTCTGACTTCGTGGCGAGACTTGGCATGGCGTCACTTGCCTGTATCGATCCAAATCCATTCCCTCAATCAATCCTTCCCGGTTATGTTTTCCAAATTTTATTACACGGACTCTATTTTTCTTTTTTCTTTTTTTATAATTATTTTTATTAATAAATTTTTTAAGACATAAATTTTATTTTAAAAAATATATTATATATATATGTTAATTATAATATAATTTTTTTATTAAATTTGAATAATTTTTTTATATTTAGTATTAATAATTTTTAAATTTAATATTATAATTTTAAAATAAAATTTTATTTATTAAAAATAAATAATAAAAATATAAATTAAAAGAAATCAATACAAAAAAAATTTTCTTTCTCATTGTTCGTTTGTTAAAAGTAAATTTATGCAATTAAATAATTTTTAATTTACAATTGTAATAATTTAAAATTGTTTATTTTTTTATAAAAAAATATTTAAAAAAATAATAAAAAATTAGTTTTATTATATAATTTTATAATTAAACTTCAAAAAAGATATATTATTAGTTTATTAATTTTATCCCATTGACGTCCGTGTAGTATCCGCCAAATCTTACAAAATGGAAGATAAGATCAGCCTATTAGTTCAATTATAGGATTTACATTTGACTTTAATTTTTAAATGAATTAAAAATTCCTTTTATCTTATTGCGGTGTTTTAGGACTTAAAAAGGGTGTCATTTTCACCAGTGTCAACAAGTGGAGGACAAAAGAGACATCCGTATGGTTTCATTTCGCTAGGATCTAATGGCAATTATTTTTTTTTTTTTCATCGGATGACTTAACTACAAAAGCAAATCCAGATCTAAGTTCTTTTACAAACCGGTCCACCTTTACGGAAAACGGGGAAAAATAGAAAAAGAAGGGTATGCAAAATTTGAGTTGCTTCGTCCTAGGTGCAAACTCCGAACCAGAGAATTTTAAATTTGTAAACTGTAAAGTTCTACTTATTGTTATGGAGGCCAGATTCATCTTCCCCAAGGATTTCGCGCTCCACAGATTCAACACTTCCTGCAAGAGTGCAAGCCCCGGCATTTCCATCCCATTGCAACGCATTACTGATCTGTTATATTATATACCATCGAATAATCCATTTAAGGGAACATGGACTAGCAATTTAAGTAGAGGTCCATGTACACAGTTTAACATAGAGCTTCTAATTTTTAGCAGCATGGCCGGCCCCTTTTTGTTCTCCTCAGCCCATAATCAAAGGGAAAAAGGGTGTCTAGAATATAGGTCATTGGAGTAGAGGAAGATCAAGGTTCTAGTTTCCTGTGCAACTGATGGAAAGATAGATAAATTCAGCAGTTCTGGGACATTGATAAAAAATGTAAGCAAAACATAATTCCTGTAGTCCAAGCAACTTATTTTGATTGTTTTGGAATTAAACAGAAATTTATTAATTCCACTGTGTTTACTTGACTACAAAGAGGCTATATTCTTAAAGTTAAGTATCTATAGTAAGGGGGTCTTTCTTGCTCGTTGGCGCTTTAGCAAGATTGCAGGTAGCGCGCCTCCTTTTTTCTCAAAGTCAAGTTTCTCGCTTGTTAGTCAATCTTTGAAGCCCCAACCTTCATATATTTTTAATGGGATATTTGAACGCAGGTTTGGAACCCTATACAAGGCGGTGGTCTCGATCTCACTTTGTGGTGCCCCTCTCGATGATTGTTGACTTAATATTTTTTTCGAGCATTTTTAAAATTATTATTATTACAGACCCTAATAATTCAACTTTAGGATATAACTTTAATTTGATATTCCTCAAATTTCATTGCTTTCTCTTCTCTCAGTTTCCTTCAAACAAGTGTATAAAACGGACATGAAAGCCTTTTGGCCTGGAAGATTGACCTCATATAACTCTTGGCATATTGATGCAATGCTCTTATGGTGTTGTTCCATCTGCATAACCCGTGCTCCTTCAAAAGCACCACAACTGCAATGCCGACTCCTGCTATCCCTGCTTTGCTTGCTGAACTCATTTCACAACAAATACTCTTTCCTTGTCCTGGACAAGACCAAAGGTCTGTGCTTCATGGAGTGGATGCTAGCAAAGGGTTGGCTCATATATACAGAAAAATTAATCGTACAAATGATAGGAAACAACCAAATCTGCTTGTTTTATTCCACGAAATTTCAGCCCGATCGAAGAATCGCCATCTCGAAATGACTGCCGAGGCGCCAGATGCTTCAGATGTCACATTTTTGTGTTTTCTTCTGTCGGATTTCAGGGAATTGACCCGGCTGTTCTATTAATTTTTTTTTCACATGATATTTTTCAAATTGTGTGTCGGACTCAGTACGTTATTTATTTTAAGTTCTTCACCATTTAAAAGCACGCTTAATTGCATTTTCACAACGAAATGCAAGCAACATCATGCCGTGAAGAAATCGATCCCTTCATTCAATTAGTCCGCGTAAATCATTAAGACTTTTGATGAGACCAAGCAATCTCGTAGCAGAGTTGCATCAATTTGCTTGTTCATAACCAATTTTCAAAACTTTCATATTCGCAATTGATAAGCACAATTTCTCTACAATTTACATATATATTTGTTATCCATAAATTGTATTCAATGTTTTCAGTAAGGACCCCAACAACTCAAGTACATGACTTTCCTCAAAGATTCTTCTGATTGCTTTACTTTCTGTTCTCTCAACTTCCTTGAAACCACTGTAGACGATGGAGCTGAGAACTTCTTGACCTGAGGGATTGAAGACCTCACGTGATTCTTGGAATATTGGTGCAGGGATCTTATTGTGTAGTTCCATCTGCAGAACCCTTGGTCTTTCATCGCCTCCACAGCGGCAATACTAGCTGCTGCTACCCATGCTTTGCTTGTTGAACTCATTTTTTTCTGTATTGGAAGAGAAGATATTGTATTGTGATTTGTGTGAGAAGATCTTGAACTGAGATTTGTGTGATTCAACGGACCTTGTGCCTAGGCTGCTGCCCAAGGACTGCTTTAATATAACATCGAACACACTCCCTAGAATAAGGCCAAATGGCCGAAAGTATTAGAAAACCAGCAGCTACATCACCTGGTTTTCTTGTTCTGGTTGGTAGCCTTAAAGTTGGTATTGACGTTATGACTTTAATGTCCAAGTTGGACAACAGAGTCGATAAGAAATGTGGGGAGAGAGTGGGTATTTCACTATTTTGGACCAGCGGCGACAAGTACACCGCTTTGTTCGATGAAAAGACCGGTTGAGCCCAAAGGATCCCACAGCCCATACGGCTGACAAAGTGCCTAGCGTGCGTAAAGTAATAAGGATCACATTATTTTTTTTAGGGTAAAATATAAATTTACATTAAATGCTTCTATGATCTTCTGCTCGATTTTATACAACCAACTTTAAACTTTTTTTGTGACAAATCATTGGAAAATTTTGGATAGAGAATTTTTTTTAAACAAATATTTAACACGTTAGAAGTTGTTAGACAATTCATGTAGGTTAATATATTTTATCGTTTATGTTTTTGCTAACATTAAAAAAGTAGAGTATGAAAATTCATCAAAAGTTGATTCTTGAAAAATTTACAGTTTTCCTTCAATCAGCAAGCGATAGCAGGCAGACAAAGCTATCACACATTTACATCTCTGATAGACATACAGTGATACTCCTAACCTAACAATGTACATTTTGCTAAATCTCCTATTGCTTCAGTACGCACACCAACAACTCAAGTACATGACTTTCCTCGTTGACTCCTCCGACTGCTTTTCCTTCTCTTCCTTAGCTCCTTTTGATACAATAGCGGAAGATGAGGCTGACAAAGTCTTGGCCTGACCCTGTTCCTAGCATGTTGGTTTAGGGACCTTATTGTGTTATTCCACCTGCAGATCCCCTGGTCCTTCAGGGCTTCCACAGCTCCCATGCTCGTTGCTATCATCCAGGATTTGCTTATTGAAGATTGACTCATAATTTCCTATTTAGCTCTTTGCTTTTAGTAGAACAGCAGACCTGGCTTTCTTCATGGGAAGTAGACGTTGGCTAAACCGGATAAGAATGGCAAGAAGGGATGCTTAATATATGGGTAGCTACTTCGCCAAGTGCCTAAAGTTTTGGAGAAAACTGGAGGCCGATCGGTTTTTTGGCACCTGGTTTGGTGCCCACCAGTGGTATTCTTGAAAGACAGCAAGGGATATTTAAAAGAAAATGACGTGAATAACAATTAAATTATTTGTGCATCATCTGTTTTCAAAATGTGCACATATTTTTTTTTTCTTATAATTCAATTTCGGCCCTACGCATTCCCCAGATATGGAAATCGAAACCATTCGATAATAATCTAAATAATAAAAAATAATTAAAATTTAATATCAGAAAAATAAAATGGAAAAGCAATGCCTTACAATGACACCTTCCCTTGTAAGGAATACAATGACACTTTCCCTTGTAAGGAATACAAATAAACTAAATAACAAATAAAAATTAAAAATTATATTTTTTATTTCAGACTGCCTTGGGGCGTTGTCATGCTGTTTTTGGGACGTGGACCCAATAAATCTGAGAGGAACTCTCCATTAAAGTGGATGGTAATTCCTGTTAACGTTTATTTCATTCACTGAGAAAAACAAATTACAAAAGAGAAGAATGATGGTCACTTTGTATGGCAAATGTACATTCTCTACGTCAGACTGAGTAGATGGCTCGCAATTGCATGGATCTACCTATTAATGGAGATGAAAGATTCTTTAGAAGTCAAATTTGTTCGCAGATGGGGAATAAATATCAGTTTGTTACGAGAGCCTTAGCTCAACGGAAGCATATGTCAGCCCTCATGATCTATTTTCCTATTCTATGCACAGAAATTCTGATTACAATCTGCAGTACAAGTCAATTTGCAGCAGTCAACCATCAGTTGTGCAAATTTTTCTCTCCAAAACCATGAGTCTCTTTCTTCTCTTCATGCTTTTCCCCAAAATTTCGAGTCTTTACATGGCAAAGCGCTACAAAGATGCACGCAGTGGCGCAGGAATCTTTCTCCTTGCTTTGTTTCGATTAAACTTCAGTTCGGAACCCAACAGCTTAAGTAGATGACTTCCCTTAAAGACTCCTCTGAATGTCCTGTTTCCCTCACTTTACTCGAAACCATGGAAGAGAGAGATTCTTGGCATGAGATATTGATCCAAGATTGTTTTTGCCATGTTGGTTTATGGTGCTATTCCATCTGCCGCAACCCTGATGCTTCAATGCCTCTATGGCTCCAATGCTAGTGGCCACAATCCAAGAGTTGCTTTCTGAACTCATCTTTAATACTCTTAAATTCTTTCTTCTTCCTCTTTTTTTTTTCAAAGAAATTATCACAAAAATTGAGAATCCTAGATTCAGATTATTGTAAATTTATGCATTTCATTGAAGCTGATGGCATTCATAAGGGGCTATGGAGGTAGGATAAACAATTGGGACATTTCCGTCTTTTCATTGACGGGGCACGTGGCTTATGACGATTGGCAGTGGCTCTGACTTCGTGGCGACTCTTGGCGTGGCGTCACTTGCCTGTGTCGATCCATATCCAATCCTTCAATCAATTCTTTTCAGTTATGGTTTTTTTTTTTTCTTTCAAATTTTGTTGCCCGTATCCTTCTATTTTGTTTTTTAATTATTACTATTAGTAAATTTTTTTAAAACATAAATTTTATTTTAAAAAACTATATATATATATATATATATATATATATATATATATTAGTTATAATATTTAAAATTTATTAAAGTGAAATTTAAATAATTTTTATAATTAATATTAATAATTTAACATTTAATATTATAATTTTTACATAAATTTTTATTTATTAAAAATAAATAAAATAATAATTCAAATTAATTCAATATAAAATTTTTTTTCATTTTTTACAACTAATTTTAATAATAAATTTAAATAATAAAAAAATTTTAATTTACATATTATTGTTATAATTTAAAATTATTTATTTTTTAATATAAAAATATTTAAAAAAATAATAAGAGTTAAATTTAATCTATCGTTTTATAATTAAATTTTAAAAATAATATACTAGTATTTTATTAATTTTATTCCATTGATGTCCGTGTAGTACCCACCAAGTCTTACGAAATGGAAGATAAGATCTGCCAATTAGTTCAATTATAGGATTTACATTCAACTTGTCGTGGTGTTTTTGGACTTAAAAGGGTTTCATTTTCACCGTTGGCACCTTCAACAAGTGGAGGACAAAGTGGACATCTGTATGGTTTCATTTCGTTGGGATCTAATCGCAATTGTTTTTGTTTTTGGCTTTTCATCGGATGACTTAACTACATAAGCAAATCCAGATCTAAGTTGTTTTACAAGCCCGTCCACCTTTACGGAAAACGGGGAAAACGGGAAAAAAGAAGGGTATGCAAAGTTTGAGTGATTTCGTAGAGGTGCAAACTCTGAAACAAAGAACTTTAAATTTGTAAAGTGTAAAGTTGTACTTACTGTTATGGAGGCCACATTCATCTTCCCCAAGGATTTCGCGCTCTACAGATTTAACACTTCCTGCAAGAGTGCAAGCCGGAATGTCCATCCCATTGCAACGCATTACTGATCTGCCATATTATATACCATCGAATAATCCATTTAAGGGAACATGGAGTATAGGTCCATGTACACAGGGCAGTTTAACATAGAGCTTCTAATTTTTGGCAGCATACAACCTACTATGACATTTGTTTATTTTTACCGGGGCCTTTTGGTTCTCTTCAGTCCATAATTAGAGGGACAAAGGGTGTCTTGAATAGGTCATTGGAGCAGAGGAAAATCAAGGCTCTAGGTTTCCTGTGCAACTGATCGAAACATGGATAAATTTAGCAGCACTTGTTCTGGGATATTGGTAACGAGAATAAACCAAACATAATTCCAGTGGTTCAAGCAACTCATTCTGATTGTTTTGCGGTTAAAGAGAAATTTATTAATTCCACTTTAGCTGGATACAAAGGAGGCTATATTCTTAAAAAATGTCAAATGAATTTATTATTATTATTATTATAGACCCTAATAATTTAACGACTTTATTTTGATATTCCTCAAATTTCTTTGCTTTCTCTGATCTCAGTTTCCCTGAAACATGTGTATACAAGCCTTTTGACCTAAGAGATTGACCTCGTATAACTCTTGGCATATTGATACAATGCTCTTATGGTGTTGTTCCATCTGTGTAACCCGTGCTCCTTCAAAGGCACCGCAACTGCAATGCTGACTACCGATATCCTGGCTCTGCTTGCTGAATTCATTTTCACAACAAATACCTTTTTTCTTTCTCTACAAAAGACTAAAGGCCTATGCTTCATGGAGTGGATGCTAACAAAAGATTGCTCATACATCCAGAAAATCAATCGTACAAATGATAGGAAGCAACCAAATCTGCTTGTTTTATTCAACGGCATATGAGCCGCTTGAAGAATCGCAGTATTGAAATGACTAAGAAGGCGCCAAATGTTTCAGATACCACAATGTTTAGGTTTTCTTCTGTTGAATATCAGCGAATTGACCCAGTGGGTTTACTAATTTTTTATTTGATTAATTAGATTGTGCGAGTATGTTCAAGTTTCACAACGAGACGTCTTGAGAAAATCGATCCCTTCATTCGATTTGTACCCGTAAATCGTTAAGAGTGGCCAAGGAATCTCCTAGCAGAGTTGCTTCAATTTGGGTGCTCATATGCAATTCCCAAAATTTTCATGTCGGCCATTCATAAACACAAGTTCTCTACAATTTACATTTATATTTACCATCTATCAGTCGTGTACACTGTTTTCAGTACGGACCCCAACAACTCAAGTACATGACTTTTCTCAAGGACTCTTCTGATTGTTTTACTTTCTGATCGCTCAACTTCCTTGAAACCATAGTAGAAGATGGAGCTGATAGCTTCTTGGCCTGAGGGATTGACCTCACGTGATTCTTGGCATACTGTTGCACTGATCTTATGGTGTAGCTCCATCTGCAGAACCCCTGGTCTTTCATCGCCTCCACAGCTGCAATACTAGTTGCAGCTACCCATGCTCTGCTCGTTGAACTCATTTTTTTTCTGTATTAGAAGAGAAAATCTTGAACTATGATTTTTGTGAGAAGATCTTGAACTGAGCTTTGCGTGCTTCAATGAACTTGATGCTTATGTTGCTGCCTAAGGACTGCTTTAATATAACATCCAACACAGTTACATCACCTGCTTCGAATAAGGCCAAAGGGCCAAAAGCATTAGAAAACCAGCAGCTACATCACCTGGTTTTCTTGTTCTAGTGGGTAGTCTTAAAGTGGGTATTACTTTATGACTTTAATGTCCAAGTTGGACAACAGAGTCCGATAAGAAACGTGGGGAGAGAACGGGTATTTCGCTATTTTGGACCAGCTGCGACCAATACACAGCTTTGCTCGGTGAAAACATGGGATGAGTCCAGAGTATAGAAGCCTATCTGCTAAGTTTTATTTGCATATTCGAGCGGGACCAAGAAGGATCCCACAGCCCATACGGCTGGCAAAGTGCCAAATGTGCGTAAAGTGCCAAGGATCACAGTTTTTTTGTTTTGGGTAAAATATATATCTACATTAAATGCTTCATGATGTGCTTTATTTTATTTAATTAACTTCTAACCATAAATTAAATAAATTTATAAATTAAAGAAACTAAAACTAACGTTATTAATAAAAAAAATTTGACAAAAAAAATCGTATAATTTAACTATTATTACAATATACAGTGATCAAAATGAAGACATGTACAAGAGGCCAATGTCATGGATCATAGATCAACATCTACTATGAACACAGCGGCAATTTACATTTTATAGGCAACTTCATTATTTTGGGTGTATGCGGCAGCACATACATTTAGACGTTTAATATTTTTTCATTGATTTCTCTTCTCCTTCAATCTAAATTTCTTTTTAGAGCGGTTTTTCAAGTGTCCTGCTTTTAGCTGTTTTATCATCAGAAGGGTTCGACTCGAGAAGAGTGGATTTATAGAAGTGAAAAGTGGTTTCATGTAACACGAAACAAGAAGCGGTTTCCCAAAAGCAGTTTGGAAGGAGTGATAATGACCAGAAACAAGAAGCGGTTTCCCAAAAGCAGTTTGATGAGTGGATTTATAGAAGTGAAAAGTGGTTTCATGTAACAAGAAACAAGAAGCGGTTTCCCAAAAGCAGTTTGGAAGGAGTGATAATGACCAGAAACAACAAGCGGTTTCCCAAAAGCAATTTGGAAGGAGTGATAATGAATGAAATATTCCAATTCCAAATCCAAATTTATTGTCTCATTTGTACGCGACATCCAACAACTTGACACCTCTCTCGATCGGTACGGTCCCACAATTTTACTCTTATTTTTTCTATCTAAAGGTTAAACAATCATTTAAATAATTAGCGGCCCTTGTCTTCTTCTACTATTCGTTACAGGAACATTTCCGTCTTTTCAACGATGTGGGACTCCACGTGATGGGAACACGTGCTCTATGACAATTGGCAGTGGCTCTGACTTCGTGGCGAGGCTTGGCATGGCGTCACTTGCCTGTATCGATCCAAATCCATTCCCTCAATCAATCCTTCCCGGTTATGTTTTCCAAATTTTATTACACGGACTCTATTTTTCATTTTTTTTAATTATTTCTATTAATAAATTTTTTAAGACAAAAATTTTATTTTAAAAAATATATTATATATATGTTAATTATAATATATATTTTTTTATTATTTAATTTAAATAATTTTTTATATTTAATATTAATAATTTTAAAATTTAATATTATAATTTTAAAATAAAAATTTATTTATTAAAAATAAATAATAAAAATATAAATTAAATGAGTCAATACAAAAAATTTCTTTTCTCATTGTTCGTTTCTTAATAGGAAATTTAGGCAATTAAACAATTTTTAATTTACAATTGTAATAATTTAAAAGTGTTTACTTTTTTTATACAAAAAATATTTTAAAAAAAATAATAAATAATTAGTTTTATTATATAATTTTATAATTAAACTTTAAAAAAATATACTATTAGTTTATTAATTTTATCCCATTGACGTCCGTATAGTACCCGCCAAGTCTTACAAAATGGAAGATAAGATCAGCCTATTAGTTCAATTATAGGATTTACATTCGACTTTAATTTTTAAATGAATTAAAAATTCCTTGTCTTATTGCGGTGTTTTAGGACTTAAAAAGGGTGTCATTTTCACCAGTGTCAACAAGTGGAGGACAAAAGAGACATCCGTATGGTTTCATTTCGCTAGGATCTAATGGCAATTGTTTTTTTTTTTTCATCGGATGACTTAACTACAAAAGCAAATCCAGATCTAAGTTCTTTTACAAACCGGTCCACCTTTACGGAAAACGGGGAAAAATAGAAAAAGATGGGTATGCAAAATTTGAGTTGTTTCGTCCTAGGTGCAAACTCCGAACCAGAGAACTTTAAATTTGTAAACTGTAAAGTTCTACTTATTGTTATGGAGGCCAGATTCATCTTCCCCAAGGATTTCGCGCTCCACAGATTCAACACTTCCTGCAAGAGTGCAAGCCCCCGCATTTCCATCCCATTGCAACGCATTACTGATCTGTTATATTATATACCATCGAATAATCCATTTAAGGGAACATGGACTAGCAATTTAAGTATAGGTCCATGTACACAGGGTAGTTTAACATAGAGCTTCTAATTTTTAGCAGCATGCAACTTACAATGTCATTTGTTTATTTTTACCCGGCCCCTTTTTGTTCTCTTCAGCCCATAATTAAAGGGAAAAAGGGTGTCTAGAATATAGGTCATTGGAGTGGACGAAGATCAAGGTTCTAGTTTCCTGTGCAACTGATGGAAAGATAGATAAATTCCGCAGTTCTGGGACATTGACAAAGAATGTAAGCAAAACATAATTCCTGTAGTCCAAGCAACTTATTTTGATTGTTTTGGAATTAAACAGAAATTTATTAATTCCACTGTGTTTACTTGACTACAAAGAGGCTATATTCTTAAAGTTAAGTATCTATAGTAAGGGGCCTTTCTTGCTCGTTGGCGCTTTAGAAAGATTGCAGGTAGCGCCCCTCCTTTTTTCTCAAAGTCAAGTTTCTCGCTTGTTAGTCAATCTTTGAAGCCCCAACCTTTATATATTTTTAATGGGATATTTGAACGCAGGTTTGGAACCCCATACAAGGTGCTGGTCTCGATCTCACTTTGTGGTGCCTCTCTCGATGATTGTTGACTTAATATTTCTTTCGAGCATTTTTATAATTATTATTATTACAGACCCTAATAATTCAACTTTAGGATATAACTTTAATTTGATATTCCTCAAATTTCATTGCTTTCTCCTCTCTCAGTTTCCTTGAAACAAGTGTATAAAATGGACATGAAAGCCTTTTCGCTTGGAAGATTGACCTCATATAACTCTTGGCGTATTGATGCAATGCTTTTTGGCCTGGAAGATTGACCTCATATAACTCTTGGCATATTGATGCAATGCTCTTATGGTGTTGTTCCATCTGCATAACCCGTGCTCCTTCAAAAGCACCACAACTGCAATGCCGACTCCTGCTATCCCTGCTTTGCTTGCTGAACTCATTTCACAACAAATACTCTTTCCTTGTCCTGGACAAGACCAAAGGTCTGTGCTTCATGGAGTGGATGCTAGCAAAGGGTTGGCTCATATATACAGAAAAATTAATCGTACAAATGATAGGAAACAACCAAATCTGCTTGTTTTATTCCACAAAATTTCAGCCCGATCGAAGAATCGCCATCTCGAAATGACTGCCGAGGCGCCAGATGCTTCAGATGTCACATTTTTGTGTTTTCTTCTGTCGGATTTCAGGGAATTGACCCGGCTGTTCTATTAATTTTTTTTTCACATGATATTTTTCAAATTGTGTGTCGGACTCAGTACGTTATTTATTTTAAGTTCTTCACCATTTAAAAGCACGCTTAATTGCATTTTCACAACGAAATGCAAGCAACATCATGCCGTGAAGAAATCGATCCCTTCATTCAATTAGTCCGCGTAAATCATTAAGACTTTTGATGAGACCAAGCAATCTCGTAGCAGAGTTGCATCAATTTGCTTGTTCATAACCAATTTTCAAAACTTTCATATTCGCAATTGATAAGCACAATTTCTCTACAATTTACATATATATACAATGTTTTCAGTAAGGACCCCAACAACTCAAGTACATGACTTTCCTCAAAGATTCTTCTGATTGCTTTACTTTCTGTTCTCTCAACTTCCTTGAAACCACTGTAGACGATGGAGCTGAGAACTTCTTGGCCTGAGGGATTGATGACCTCACGTGATTCTTGGAATATTGGTGCAGGGATCTTATTGTGTAGTTCCATCTGCAGAACCCTTGGTCTTTCATCGCCTCCACAGCGGCAATACTAGCTGCTGCTACCCATGCTTTGCTTGTTGAACTCATTTTTTCTGTATTGGAAGAGAAGATCTTTGTATTATGATTTGTGTGAGAAGATCTTGAACTGAGATTTGTGTGATTCAACGGACCTTGTGCCTAGGCAGCTGCCCAAGGGACTGCTTTAATATAACATCGAACACACTCCCTAGAATAAGGCCAAAGGGCCAAAAGTATTAGAAAACCAGCAGCTACATCACCTGGTTTTCTTGTTCTGGTGGGTAGCCTTAAAGTTGGTATTGACGTTATGACTTTAATGTCCAAGTTGGACAACAGAGTCGATAAGAAACGTGGGGAGAGAGTGGGTTTTTCGCTATTTTGGACCAGCGGCGACAAGTACACCGCTTTGTTCGATGAAAAGACCGGTTGAGCCCGAAGGATCCCACAGCCCATACGGCTGACAAAGTGCCTAACGTGGGTAAAGTAGTAAGGATCACATTATTTTTTTTAGGGTAAAATATAAATTTACATTAAATGCTTCTATGATCTTCTGCTCGATTTTATACAACCAACTTTAAACTTTTTTTGTGACAAATCATTGGAAAATTTTGGATAGAGAATTTTTTTTAAACAAATATTTAACACATTAGAAGTTGTTAGACAATTCATGCAAGTTAATATATTTTATCGTTTATGTTTTTGCTAACATTAAAAAAGTAGAGTATGAAAATTGATCAAATGTTGATTCTTGAAAAATTTACAGTTTTCCTTCAATCAGCAAGCGATAGCAGGCAGACACAGCTATCACACATTTACATCTCTGATAGACATACAGCGATACTACTAACCTAACAATGTACATTTTGCTAAATCTCCTATTGCTTCAGTACGGACCCCGACAACTCAAGTACATGACTTTCCTCCTTAACTCCTCCGACTGCTTTTCCTTCTCTTCCTTAGCTCTGTTTGATACAATAGCGGAAGATGAGGCTGACAAGTTCTTGGCCTGGGACACCGACCTGACCCTGTTCCTAGCATGTTGGTTTAGGGACCTTATTGTGTTATTCCACCTGCAGATCCCCTGGTCCTTCAGGACTTCACAGCGCCCATGCTCGTTGCTATCATCCAAGATTTGCTTATTGAAGATTGACTCATAATTTCCTATTTAGCTCTTTGCTTTAAGTAGAACAGCAGATCTGGCTTTTTTCATGGGAAGGTAGACGTTGGCTAAACCGGGTAGGAATGGTAAGAAGGGATGCTTAATATATGGGTAGCTACTTCGCCAAGTGCCTAAAGTTTTGGAGAAAACTGGAGGCCGATCGGTTTTTTGGCACCTGGTTTGGTGCCCACCAGTGGTATTCTTGAAAGACAGCAAGGGATATTTAAAAGAAAATGACGTGAATAACAATTAAATTATTTGTGCATCATCTGTTTTCAAAATGTGCACGTATATTTTTTTTCTTATAATTCAATTTCGGCCCTACGTATTCCCCAGATATGGAAATGGAAACCATTTCGATAATAATCTAAATAATAAAAAATAATTAAAATTTAATATCCAAAAAATAAAATGGAAAAACAATGCCTTACAATGACACTTTCCCTTGTAAGGAATACAAATAAACTAAATAACAAATAAAAATTAAAAATTATATTTTTTATTTCAGACTGCCTTGGGGCGTTATCATGCTGTTTTTGGGACGTCCAGCCCAACACTTTTGGTACTTCCGGACCCAATAAATCTGATAGGAACTCTCCATTAAAGTTGATGGTAATTCCTGTTAACGTTTATTTCATTCACTGAGAAAAACAAATTACAAAAGAGAAGAATGATGGTCACTTTGTACGGCAAATGTACATTCTCTACGTCAGACTGAGTAGATGGCTCGCAATTGCATGGATCTACCTATTAATGGAGATGAAAGATTCTTTAGAAGTCAAATTTGTTCGCAGATGGGGAATAAATATCAGTTTGTTACGAGAGCCTTAGCTCAACGGAAGCATATGTCAGCCCTCATGATCTATTTTCGTATTCTATGCACAGAAATTCTGATTACAATCTGCAGTACAAGTCAATTTGCAGCAGTCAACCATCAGTTGTGCATATTTTTCTCTCCCAAACCATCAGTCTCGTTCTTCTCTTCATGCTTTTCCCCAAAATTTCGAGTCTTTACATGACAAAGCGCTACAAAGATGCACGCAGTGGCGCAGGAATCTTTCTCCTTGCTTTGTTTCGATTAAACTTCAGTTTGGAACCCAACAGCTTAAGTACATGACTTCCCTTAAAGACTCCTCTGATTGTCCTCTTTCCCTCACTTTACTCGAAACCATGGAAGAGAGAGATTCTTGGCATGAGATATTGATCCAAGATTGTTTTTGCCATGTTGGTTTATGGTGCTATTCCATCTGCCGCAACCCTGATGCTTCAATGCCTCTATGGCTCCAATGCTAGTGGCCACAATCCAAGAGTTGCTTTCTGAACTTATCTTTAATACTCTTAAATTCTTTCTTCTTCCTCTTTTTTTTTTCAAAGAAATTATCACAAAAATTGAGAATCCTAGATTCAGATTATTGTAAATTTATGCATTTCATTGAAGCTGATGGCATTCATGAGGGGCTATGGAGGTAGGATAAACAATTGGCTATACAGTTATTGCAACTGGTTTTCAGGTGAAATGCCCTTTTTCGCACTTGGTAGGACCGCATTGTCAATTAGTTATTCCAGCGACAAGTTAGGGATTTGGTCACGATGTAGTGTACTTTCCGAGAGCCAAGATCTTGCACCAAGCAGCACTGGTGACCCAAAAACAACCTATGTGCAGACGGTTTGGCATGAGAAGTTAAAGCAAGCCCAATGTATGGGAGTTCAAATCACTTATTTTATGCTGGGATTAATAAATTAGCAGTTAATGAATTGTAAGGTGTCAACCTTTATGAAATGGACACTTGCAACTCATAATTTTTCATACGTTGTAATCATATAATAATTAAATATAGAGAAAATGAGTTATTATATATTAAAATACAAAATAAATTTAATTTTTAGTGAATCAGATTAAAAAAAAAAATTAATATTTTTAGCGAATACTTGTCAATACACCACAAAAAAATAACTTTTTTTTACTCAATTTATATAAGATTAATTAAAAATAAATAGTAAATGTTAAGTTAGAATGATTTAAAATAATGTTAAGGTAAGCTAACTGAGTCGTACTTGTTCAGTATTGTTGACCATGCCCGTAACGTCAGAATGACTGCCCCTGAGTTTTGCTATAATGTCTTGGGGGACTCACTAGTAAAATGAGGGAAAAACTTCTGTTAGGATGGGATGGACCCAGAAGCGGTTCGGGGGGAGTGACAATCAATGAAATAATCGAAATCCAAATTTAATGACTCGTTTCTACGCTCCCAATTGAAACCCAACAACTTGAGACTTCTCTCCATCAGTACGGTCCCACAATTGTCCCGTTCTTTTTCACTAAAGGTTAAAGAATCTTTTAAATAATTATTGTCCGATTGTCTTCTTTTACTATTCGCCACAAAGACATTTCCGTCTTTTCATTGATGTGGGACTCCAAGTGACGGAGCACGTGGCTTATGACGATTGGCAGTGGTTCTGACTTCGTGGTGACTCTTGGCGTGGCGTCACTTGCCTGTGTCGATCCATATCCAATCCTTCGATCAATTCTTTTCAGTTATGGTTTTTTTTTTTTTTTTTTCAAATTTTGTTGCCCGTATCCTTCAATTTTGTTTTTTAATTATTACTCTTAGTAAATTTTTTTAATATATATATATATATTAGTTATAATATTTAAAATTTATTAAAGTAAAATTTAAATAATTTTTATATTTAATATTAATAAATTTAACATTTAATATTATAATTTTTATATAAATTTTTATTTATTAAAAATAAATAAAATAATAATTCAAATTAATTCAATATAAAATTTTTTTTCATTTTTTACAACTAATTTTAATAATAAATTTAAGTAATAAAAAATTTTTAATTTACATATTATTGTTATAATTTAAAATTATTTATTTTTTAATATAAAAAATATTTAAAAAAATAATAAAAGTTAAATTTAATCTATCGTTTTATAATTAAACTTTAAAAATAATATATTATTATTTTATTAATTTTATTCCATTGATGTCCGTGTAGTACCCACCAAGTCTTACGAAATGGAAGATAAGATCTGCCAATTAGTTCAAGTATAGGATTTACATTCAACTTGTCGTGGTGTTTTTGGACTTAAAAGGGTTTCATTTTCAGCGTTGGCACCTTCAACAAGTGGAGGACAAAGTGGACATCTGTATGGTTTCATTTCGTTGGGATCTAATCGCAATTGTTTTTGTTTTTGGCTTTTCATCGGATGACTTAACTACATAAGCAAATCCAGATCTAAGTTGTTTTACAGGCCCGTCCACCTTTACGGAAAACGGGGAAAACGGGAAAAAAGAAGGGTATGCAAAGTTTGAGTGATTTCGTAGCAGGTGCAAACTCTGAAACAAAGAACTTTAAATTTGTAAAGTGTAAAGTTGTACTTACTGTTATGGAGGCCACATTCATCTTCCCCAAGGATTTCGCGCTCTACAGATTTAACACTTCCTGCAAGAGTGCAAGCCGGAATGTCCATCCCATTGCAACGCATTACTGATCTGCCATATTATATACCATCGAATAATCCATTTAAGGGAACATGGAGTAGCAATTTAAGTATAGGTCCATGTACACAGGGCAGTTTAACATAGAGCTTCTAATTTTTGGCAGCATACATCCTACTATGTCATTTGTTTATTTTTACCGGGGCCTTTTGGTTCTCTTCAGCCCATAATTAGAGGGACAAAGGGTGTCTTGAATAGGTCATTGGAGCAGAGGAAAATCAAGGCTCTAGGTTTCCTGTGATCGAAACATGGATAAATTTAGCAGCACTTGTTCTGGGATATTGGTAACGAGAATAAACCAAACATAATTCCAGTGGTTCAAGCAACTCATTCTGATTGTTTTGCGGTTAAAGAGAAATTTATTAATTCCACTTTAGCTGGCTACAAAGGAGGCTATATTCTTAAAAAAGTCAAACGAATTTATTATTATTATTATTATAGACCCTAATAATTTAACACTTTATTTTGATATTCCTCAAATTTCTTTGCTTTCTCTTATCTCAGTTTCCTTGAAACAAGTGCATAAAAGCCTTTTGGCCTAAGAGATTGACCTCGTATAACTCTTGGCATATTGATACAATGCTCTTATGGTGTTGTTCCATCTGTGTAACCCGTGCTCCTTCAAAGGCACCGCAACTGCAATGATATCCTTGCTCTGCTTGCTGAATTCATTTTCACAACAAATACCTTTT
The DNA here is from genome assembly GCA_037832385.1 of Rhizophora apiculata. NCBI lineage: Eukaryota > Viridiplantae > Streptophyta > Magnoliopsida > Malpighiales > Rhizophoraceae > Rhizophora > Rhizophora apiculata. Next base: position 27,368 of record JBAPLK010000217.1, read on the forward strand.
TTCTTTCTCTGCACAAGACTAAAGGTCTATGCTTCATGGAGTGGATGCTAACAAAAGATTGCTCATACATCCAGAAAATCAATCGTAGGAAGCAACCAAATCTGCTTGTTTTATTCAACGGCATATGAGCAGCTTGAAGAATCGCAGTATCGAAATGACTACGAAGGCGCCAAATGTTTCAGATACCACAATGTTTAGGTTTTCTTCTGTTGAATTTCAGCGAATTGACCCAGTGGGTTTATTAATTTTTTATTTGATTAATTAGATTGTGCGAGTATGTTCAAGTTTCACAACGAGACGTCGTGAGAAAATCGATCCCTTCATTCGATTTGTACCCGTAAATCTTTAAGAGTGGACAAGGAATCTCGTAGCAGAGTTGCTTCAATTTGGGTGCTCATATGCAATTCTCAAAATTTTCATGTTGATTCATAAACACAAGTTCTCAACAATTTACATTTATATTTACCATCTATCAGTCGTGTACAATGTTTTCAGTAAGGACCCCAACAACTCAAGTACATGACTTTTCTCAAGGACTCTTCTGATTGTTTTACTTTCTGATCGCTCAACTTCCTTGAAACCATAGTAGAAGATGGAGCTGATAGCTTCTTGGCCTGAGGGATTGACCTCACGTGATTCTTGGCATACTGTTGCACTGATCTTATGGTGTAGCTCCATCTGCAGAACCCTTGGTCTTTCATCGCCTCCACAGCTGCAATACTAGTTGCAGCTACCCATGCTCTGCTTGTTGAACTCATTTTTTTCTGTACTGGAAGAGAAAATCTTGAACTATGATTTGTGTGAGAAGATCTTGAGAGGAGATTTGCGTGCTTCAATGAACTTGATGCCTATGTTGCTGCCTAAGGACTCCTTTAATATAACATCCAACACAGTTGGCTTCGAATAAGGCCAAAGGGCCAAAAGCATTAGAAAACCAGCAGCTACATCACCTGGTTTTCTTGTTCTAGTGGGTAGTCTTAAAGTTGGTATTACGTTATGACTTTAATGTCCAAGTTGGACAACAGAGTCCGATAAGAAACGTGGGGAGAGAACGGGTATTTCGCTATTTTGGACCAGCGGCGACCAACACACAGCTTTGTTCGATGAAAACATGGGATGAGTCCAGAGTATAGAAGCCTATCTGCTAAGGGTATTTCGCTATTTTGGACCAGCTGCGACCAACACACAGCTTTGCTCGGTGAAAACATGGGATGAGTCCAGAGTATAGAAGCCTATCTGCTAAGTTTTATTTGCATATTCGAGCGGGACCAAGAAGGATCCCACAGCCCATACGGCTGGCAAAGTGCCAAATGTGCGTAAAGTGCCAAGGATCACAGTTTTTTTGGGGAAAATATATATCTACATTAAATGCTTCATGATGTGCTTTATTTTATTTAACTAACTTCTAACCATAAATTAAATAAATTTATAAATTAAAGAAACTAAAACTAATGTTATTAATAAAAAAAAATTGACAAAAAAAATCGTATAATTTAACTATTGTTACAATATACAGTGATCAAAATGAAGACATGTACAAGAGGCCAATGTCATGGATCATAGATCAACATCTACTATGAACACAGCGGCAATTTACATTTTATAGGCAACTTCATTATTTTGGGTGTATGCGGCAGCACATACATTTAGAAGTTTAATATTTTTTGATTGATTTCTCTTGTCCTTCAATCTAAATTTCTTTTTAGAGCGGTTTTTTAAGTGTCCTGCTTTTAGCTGTTTTATCATCAGAAGGGTTCGACTCGAGAAGAGTGGATTTATAGAAGTGAAAAGTGGTTTCACGTAACACGAAACAAGAAGCGGTTTCCCAAAAGCAGTTTGATTAGTAGATTTATAGAAGTGAAAAGTGGTTTCATGTAACCAGAAACAAGAAGCGGTTTCCCAAAAGCAGTTTGGAAGGAGTGATAATGGCCAGAAACAAGAAGCGGTTTCTACGCTGCTAATTGACATCCAACAACTTGACAGCTCTCTCGATCGGTACGGTCCCACAATTTTTTATTTGGTTAATTAGATTGTGCGAGTATGTTCAAGTTTCACAACGAGACGTCGTGAGAAAATCGATCCCTTCATTCGATTTGTACCCGTAAATCGTTAAGAGTGAACAAGGAATCTCGTAGCAGAGTTGCTTCAATTTGGGTGCTCATATGCAATTCTCAAAATTTTCATGTTGGCCATTCATAAACACAAGTTCTCTACAATTTACATTTATATTTACCATCTATCAGTCGTGTACAACGTTTTCAGTAAGGACCCCAACAACTCAAGTACATGACTTTTCTCAAGGACTCTTCTGATTGTTTTACTTTCTGATCTCTCAACTTCCTTGAAACCACAGTAGAAGATGGAGCTGCGAGCTTCTTGGCCTGAGGGATTGACCTCACGTGATTCTTGGCATACTGGTGCAGTGATCTTATGGTGTAGCTCCATCTGCAGAACCCTTGGTCTTTCATCGCCTCCACAGCTGCAATACTAGCAGCTGCTACCCATGCTCTGCTTGTTGAACTCATTTTTTTTTTTTGTTATTGGAAGAGAAGATCTTGAACTATGATTTGTGTGTAAAGACGATTTGTGTGCTTCAATGGAGTTGATGCCTAAGGAATGCTTTAATATAACATCTATAACACACTTGGCTTAGAATAAGGCCAAAGGGCCAAAAGAATGAGAAAACCAGCAGCTACATCACCTGGTTTTCTTGTTCTGGTGGGTAGCCTTAAAGTTGGTATTGACGTTTAATGTACAAGTTGGAAAACAGAGTCCGATTAGAAACGTGGGGAGAGAATGGGTATTTCGCTATTTTGGACCAGCTGCGACCAGATCTCATTTTTGTTCGGTGAAAACGCCAGATGAGCCCAAAGCATAGAAGCTATGTGCTAAGTTTTATTTGCATACTCGAGCGGGACCCGGAAGGATCCCACAGCCCATACGGCCGGCCGGCAAAGTGCCAGATGTGCGTGAAGTGCTAAGGATCACAGTATTAGGGGGGTAAAATATAAATTTACAATAAGTGCTTCTATGATCTGCTTTATTTTATCTGACCAACTTGAAACTACTTTTTTTTTTTTGACAAATCACTGGAAATTTTTGGATCGAGAATTTTTTTTCAGACAAACATATTTAACACATGAAAAATTCTATTAGATAATTCATATAAGTTAATATATTTTATCGTTTATGTTTTAGCTAACATTAAAAAATATAGGATGTAAATTGATCGAATATTGATCCTTGAAAAATTTACAATTTTCCTACAATCGGCAAGCGATAGCAGGCATACACCTCTATCACACATTCACATCTCTGATACAGTGATACTCCTAACCTAACAATGTATATTTTCCTGAATCTCCTATTGCTTCAGTAGGGACCCCAACAACTCAAGTACATGACTTTCCTCATTGACTCCTCCGACTGCTTTTTCTTCTCGTCCATTACTCTGTTTGATACAATAGCAGAAGATGAGGCTGACAAGCTATTGGCCTGGGACAATGACCTGACACTGTTCCCAACATGTTGGTTTAGTGATCTTATTGTGTTCCACCTGTAGAACCCCTGGTCCTTCGTGGCTTCCACAGCTCCAATGCTCGTTGCTATCATCCAATATTTGCTTATTAAAGAGTGACTCATTATGACCTATTTAGCTCTTTGCTTTTAGTAGAACAGCAGATCTGGTTCTCTTGATGGAAAGGTATACGTTGGGTAATGCGAGTAGAAGAGGGATGCTTAATATAAGGGTAGCTACTTCGCCAAGTGCCTAAAGTTTTGGAGAAAACTGGAGGCCGGTCGGTTTTTTGGCACCTGGTTTGGAGCACACAAGTGGTATTCTTGAAAGATAAGATACGTGGGGACAACAAGGGATATTCAAGAGAAAATGTCGTGAATAACAATTAAATTATTTGTGGTCTGTTTTCAAAATGTGCACATATATATATATTTTTTATAATTCAATTTCGGTTCCCACGTATTCCCCCAGTTATGGAAATCGAAACCATTTGATAATAATCTAAATAATGAAAAATAATAAAATTTTGATTTCTCAAAAAATAAAACGGAAAAACAATGCCTAATAATGACACTGCCCTTTATAAAGAATACAAATAAATTAAATAACATATAAAAATAAAGAATTATATTTTTTATTTCAGACTCTGTTTAAAGTTGGGACGTTGCCATGCTATTTTTGCCACGACGAGCCAAGTATTTTTGGTACTTCCAGACCCAATAAATCTGAGAGGAACTCTCCATTGAAGTTGATGGCAATTCCTGTTAACGTTTATTTCATTCACTGAGAAAAACAAATTTCAAACGAGACGAATGATGGGCACTTTGTATGGCAAAGGTACATTCTCTACGTCAGACTGAGTAGATCGCTCGCAATTGCATGCATTCTACCTATTAATGGAGATAAAAGAATCTTTAGAAGTCAAATTTATTTGCAGACAGGGAATAAATATCAGTTAAATACGAGAGCCTTGGCACAACAGAAGCACATCTCAGCTCTCTTGATCATATTTTCATATTCTATGCACAGAAATTCTGATTACAATCTGCAGTACAAGTCAATTTGCAGCAATCAACCATCAGTTGTGCAAATTTTTCTCTCCAAAACCGTGAGTCTCTTTCCTCTTTTCATGCTAGTGCCCAAAATTTCGGATCTTTACCTAACAAAGCGCTTCAAAGATGCACGCAGCAGGAATCTTTCTCCTTGCTTTGTTTCGATTAAACTTCAGTTTGGAACCCAACAACTTAAGTACATGACTTCCCTTAAAGACTCCTCTGATTGTCGTGTTTCCCTCACTTTACTCGAAACCATGGAAGAAGAGAGATCCTTGGCATGAGATATTGATCCAAGATTGTTTTTGCCACGTTGGTTTATGTTGCTGTTCCATCTGCAGCACCCGTGATGCTTCAATGCCTCTATGGCTCCAATGCTAGTGGCCACAATCCGAGCCTTGCTTTCTGATCTCATCTTTAATACACTCTTAAATCCTTTCTTCTTTCTTTTTTCTTTCCTCTTCCTTCTTCAAAGCAACGAAAATTGAGAATCCTAGATTCAGGTTATTGTAAATTTAAGCATTTCATTAAAGCTGATGGCAAACATAAGGGGCTCTCTTATAGAAGGGAGGAAGGGTAAGCAATTGGCTATACCGTTATTGCAACTGGTTTTTCAAGTGAAATGCTCTTTTTAGCACTTGGTAGGACTGCATTGTCAATTAGTTATTCCAACGACAAGTTGGGGATTTGGCCACGAAGTAGTGTACTTTTCGAGAGCCAAGATCTTGCACCAAGCGGCACTATCGCTAGTGTCCAAAAAACAACTTATGTGCGGTTTGTCATGAGAAGTTAAAGCAAGCCCAATGTATGGGAGTTCAAACCACTTGTTTTATGCTGGGATTAATAAATTAGCAGTTAAAGAATTGCAAGTTGTCAACTTTTATGAAATTGACATTTGCAAGGGTAAAAATCATGGATTTTCATACGTTATAATTATATAATAATTAAATATAAAAATGAGTTATTATATATTAAAATATATAAAAAAATTATTTTTAGTAGATCAGATTAAAAAAATAAGATGATTTCATATTTTTAACGAATACCTACCAATACACAGCCAAAAAAATGACTTTTCTCTACCAAATCTACGTAAGATTAGTTAAGAGTGAATAGTAATGTCTAAGATGTCATGTAAATGTTTAGTTAGAATGATTTAAAATAATGTTAACGTAAGCTAATTGAGTTGTACTTGTTCAGTTCCTAAAAAATTGTCTCCACCCTGAGTGTTGCAATCATTTCTTGGGGGACTGACTTGTAAAATGAGGGAAAAACTTCTCTTTTGAGACGGGATTAGCCTAAAGTGAGATTGGGATCAACTTGCTTTTCATACAGTTCACATGAAAGGCGATTCACTTATTTGACTAATTATGCATGCAAGGATCCCACAGTCCATACGGCTGGCAAAGTGCCAAATGTGCGTAAAGGGCTAAGGATCACAGTATTTTTTATTGGGGTAAAATATAAATATTATAAAAATTAATTTCATTTGATTAAAAATATATCATCTCCTACAAACCTTTTATACCTTTTATGAAAGTTTCACTAACGTTGACTCCCGTGACCGACACGTACAATAACAATCCAGCAAATACAGCAACAACCCATCAGAATAGATTCTATGACCCACTAACAGCTCATGAACTAAGTTTATAATAAGTTCTTTAAGAATAGAACCCTATAACAGCTATTTGATAAAAAAAAAAAGTGTAAAAAATAATTTTATATTAATTTATTAGTAATAAATTTACATTAAATGCTTGTATGGTCTGTTTTGAACATTTTTTTTTTTTTTTTACAAAACATCTAGAAATTTTGGAATGAGAATTTTTTTCGGAAAATATATTCAACACGTGAAAATTTCTGATTGGACAATTCACGTCAGTTAATTTATTTTATTTTTGTTTTCGTTAAAAATAAAAAATACAGTATGAAAATTGATCAAATATTGGTCTACGAAAAATTTACAGTTTTACTTCAATCCCCAGGAATTTACAGTTCTACTTCAATCCCCAAGCGATAGCAGGCATACACCTCTGTCACACATTCACATTTCTGATACAGTGATACTCGTAACCTAATAATGTATATTTTTCTAAATTTTCTATTGCTTCGGTGGGGACCCTAACAAATCAAGTACATGACTTTCCTCAGTGACTTCTGTGACTGCTTTGCCTTCTGTTCCATTACACTACCTGATACCCTGGTGGAAGATGAGGCTGACAAGTTCTTGGCCTGGGACACTGATCTGACACTGTTCATGGCATGTTGGTTGAGTGACCTTATTGTGTAGTTTACTATTCAGCTTTCGATTTTAGTTAGAACAACAGACCCTAGAAGGGTAGACCCTGAAGTGACGTTACTTCGCCCAGTGCCTAAAGTTTTGGAGAAAACCGGAGGTCGATCGGCTTTTTGGCACCTGGTTTTGAGCACACCAGTGGTGTAAGTGGGGACAACATGGGAATGCCATAAATGACAACAAATTATTTGTGGCCCTACTTCCAAATGTGTATACACATTTGATCAGATCACTTCCTAATAATTGACAGTCTTTATAGTCGGTTACGACACTCCCACTCTTCCCCACAAATCCCCCTTTCCCAATTCCAACGCCTTCTTAAAGACAAAAATAAAATTCAAAATAAAAGTGCACGCATTTTTTCTTCCTATTATTCAAATTGCGCCCCGCGAATTCCCCAGGTATGGAAATCAAACCCATTCAATAATGAAAAATAATTAAATTCCGATGTCCTGAAAAATTAGACAGCAAAAACAAATCCTTACAAGGGTCCTTTTCTCTATTTGGAATACAATCAACTGCAACTATTGTACAATGTTGATGTGTCTTCTTTAAAAAAAAACAATAATAAAATAACAGGTAGAGATGAAGAAGTACATTTTTGATTCCAGGCTGTCTTTTGAGGGATTTTATTATGTTGTTTTGTCCCACGTCCAATGCTCGCTGCTATCATCCAAGATTGCTTATTGAAGAGTAACTCATAATTTCCTATTTAGCTGCTGCTTTTAGTGGAACAGCAGATCTGGCTCTCTTGATGGAAAGGTAGACATTGGGTAATGCAAGTGGATGCGGCATGAAGGGATGCTTAATATACGGATAGCTACTTCGCCAAATAACTAAAGTTTCGGAGAAAACCGGAGGTCAATCAGCGTTTTGGCACCTGGTTTTGAGCACAGCACTGGTATTCTTCAGGGATAAGGGGGATAAGGTAAGTGAGGACAACATGAGATACCGAAGAGAAAATGACGTGAACAATTAATTTCGCGATATCGAAATGACTGCCAAGGCTCCAAATGTTTCAGATGCCAACTTTTGTGTTTTCTACCGTTTGATGTCAAGACTAAGTGGTTTTATTAATTTCTTTTTCATATAAATTTTTAAAAATGTGTGGCGAATTCAATTCATTACTTATATTTCATTGTGCGAGTATATGCAAGATCTTCATGATTTAAGTGCAAATTTAAAATGTATTTTCACAGTGAATTGCAAGCAACGTCATGCCATGAAAAAATCGATCCTTCGCTCGATTTGTACACGTAAATCGTTTGGAATTCTGATAAGAACAGTAGAAATTTTGGAATGTCCTAACAGCGTTGCGTCAATTCTCGTGTTCATATGCAATTCTCAAAATTTTTATATTGGCAATTGAAAAACACAATTTCTCTACAATTTACATTTACGTTTGTCATCCATAAGTTGTGTACAATGTTTTCAGTAAGGACCCCAACAACTCAAGTACATGACTTTCCTCAACGACTCTTCCGATTGTTTTCTTTTCTGTTCTCTCAACTTCCTTGAAACAACTGTAGAAAGAGGAGCTGAGAGCTTCTTGGCCTGAGGGATTGACCTCACGTGATTCTTGGTATACTGGTGCAGTGATCTTATGGTGTAGTTCCATCTGCAGAACCCTTGGTCTTTCATCGCCTCTACAGCTGCAATACTAGCTGCTGCTACCCATGCCCTGCTTGTTGAACTCATTTTTCTTCAGTATTGAAAGAGAGGATTTTAATCTATGATTTGTTTTTCTGTATTGGAAGAGATCTTAAACTCGGATTTGTGTGCTTCAATGGATTTGATGCGAATGTTGCCGTCGAAGGACTGCTTTAATATAACATCAAACACGCTGGCTTAGAATAAGGCCATAGGGCCACAAGCTTAAAAAAACCAGCAGCTACTTCACCTGGTTTTCTTGTTTTGGTGGGCATCCTTAAAGGAGGTATTGGCCTTATCACTTTAATGTCCAAGTTGGACTATGGGAGAGAACGGGAATTTCGCTATTTTCGACCACCTGCTGCCAACACGCGGTTTTGTTCGGTGAAAACAGCGGAGGCCGAAGTATAGAACCCTAAATCACAAGTTTTATTTGCGGGGACCAGAAGGATGCCACAGCTAGGAAAGTGCCAAATGTCCGGTTCGTAAAGTACAAGACTCAGATTTTTTGGAGGTATAATATAAATTTATATTAAATATTTCTATGGTCTGCATTATTTTAGTCAAATAACTTCAAGTCACGTATTTTTTGTAAGGCATTGAAAAAATTTGGGTCGAAATATTTTTTTAAAAAAATATATATTCAACACGGGGCAAAGTCTAATTGGACAATTCAAGTAACTTAATATATTTTATCGTTAATGTTTTTGCTTAGAGGTAAAAAAATAGAGTATAAAAATTGAAATAATATTGACCCTTGAAAAATTTAAAGTTTTACTTCAGTCCGCAAACCATAACAAATATACAATACTTTCCCATTTCTCAATGGTCCCAACCTAACGTAGTGTATTTTCCTAAATCTCCTATTGCTTCGGTAGGGACCCAGCAACTCAAGTAAATGACTTTCCTGGGTGAATCTTCCGCTGCTTTGCCTTCTCTTCCAATACTCTACTTGATACCCTGTTGGAAGATGAGGCTGACAAGTTCTTGGCCTGGGACACTGATCTGACACTGTTCACAGCATGTTGGTTTAGTAACCTTCAGGGCCTCCACAGCTTCAATGCTGGTTGCTATTATCCAAGATTTGCCTCTTAAAGGGTGACTCATAATTTACTGTTTAGATGTTTGCTTTTAGCTAGAACAGCTGATGCAACTCTCTTTGTAGAAAAGCAGACGTTGGGTCATGACAGGAAAGGGATTGAACTGACGCATAATATACGAGTAGCTACTTCGCCAGGTGCCTAAAGTTTTGGAGAAAACCGGAGTCCCATCGGCTTTTTGGCACCTGGTTTTGAGCACACCAGTGGTATTCTTGAGAGATAAGATAAGTGGGGACAGCATAGGATATTGAAGAGGAAATGCCATAAATAGAAACAAATCATTTGTGGCCCTAGTTCCAAATGTGAATGCATTTGATCAGATTTATTCAGAGTAGTCGTTATCAAGTTGGTTAGGAGGCAAATATTCTAACTTTCACTCTTCCTCACAAATCCCCTTTCCCAGTTTTCAAAGCCTTCTTGAAGACAAAAATAAAACTAAAAACAAGAGTGCACGCATTTTTTCTTCATATTATTCAAATTGCGCCCCGCGAATTCCCCAGGTTTCGAAATCGAACCCATTCGATAATACTCTGAATAATGAAAAATAATTAAATTCTGATGTCCTAAAAAATAAAACAGGAAAAATAAATCCTTATAATGGTCCTTCTCCCTATTTAGAATACAATCAACCGCAACTATTATACTATTTTACCGTGTCTTCCATTTTTTTAATAAAAAAAAATAATAATAAACAACACATGGAGATAAGGAAGTGCATGTTGATTCCAGACTGTCTTTGAAGGCTTTGCCGTTTTTTTCTATACGATGTCCTTGTTTTTTTTTTGGTACATTCAGACCTATTAAACTGGGAGGAACTTTCCACAGAAATTGATGGTAAGTCAGATGTCAACAAAGAAAGAAACACCAAATAATTGCATAGGGTAGTACCAGTAGACTTGTGAGAATGTTTGATCTAATCATCAAGAGTGGAAAAACTGAGCAAAACTTTCAAAGGAATGATTGGCTCTTTGCATGAAATAAAGTGTCCAGAAGGCAAATTTGATTGCTGACAGTATCTTTGCTTAATAAATTCCAAGGAAATTTTGCAAATAAAGTAAATACTTCACCGGAGAAGATATAAACACCCCTTATTTTTAAGTTAAAGAAAATAGATATATGTATCTCAGTTAAATGCGAGAGCTTTGGAAAATCAGAAGCATGTATCAGTTCTCACGTTCATATTTTCGTATTCTATGCACCGAAATTCTGTTTACAATCTGCAGTGCACGTCAATTTGCAGCAATCAACCATTTGCAAATTTTCTTTCCGATCTGCCTTCTCCCCCTGCTACATCCCAAAATTTAAGATCTTTACATGACAAAGCGCGACAAGGATGCGCGTAGTGGCACAGGAATCTCTCTCTTTGCTTCGTTCCGCTTAAACTTTCAGTTTGACCCCAACATCTCTAGTACATCACTTTCCTTAAAGATTCCTCTGCTTGTCCCGTCTCCCTCACTTGAAACCATGGAAGAAGAGATTCTTGGCATGAGATATTGATCCAAGGTTGTTTTTGGCATGTTGGTGCAGCGATTTTGAGGTGTAGTTCCATCTGCAGAATCCCTGATCCTTCAATGCCTCTATCTACAACCCAGGCCTTACTTGCTGGACTCATCTTTAATACCCCTTAAAATTTTTCTTTTTGGCTCTCTTGCTCTTCTTCTAAGCAGTTTTATCACAAAATTGAGACTCCCAGCTTTAGATTTGTGAGAATTAGTGCATTTCTTTGAAAGCTTATGTTATTCACAAGGGGCTCTTTTATAGAAGGGAGATGAGAAATAAACCATCGGCAATACCGCCAACGAAAAATTCTAAAAATTTTAAAAAATTTTGAATCGCGATGTTTTTTAAAATATATATATTCAACACTATAAAATTTTAATTAGACAATTCGCGTAAATTAATAAATTTTATAGTTTGTGTAAAAACTAGAATATAAAAATTGATAAAATATTAATCCTTTAAAAATTTACAGTTTTCCTTCAATCCGCAGGTATCAGGTATACACCACTATCACACATTCACATCTCCGATCCAATGATACTCCTAACCTAACAATATATATTTTCCTAATTCTCCTATTGTTTCAGTAGGACCCCAACAACTCAAGCACATGACTTTCCTCAGTGACTCCGACTGCTTTTCCTTCTCTTCCATTACTCTACTTGATATAATGGCGGAAGATGAGGCTGATAAGTTCTTGGCGTGGGACACTGACCTGACACTGTTCCTGGCATGTTGGTTTAGTGACCTTATTGTGTAAATTCCACCTGCAGATCCCTTGTTCCTTCAGGACTTCCACAGCTCCAATGCTCGCTGCCATCATCCCAGTTTTGCTTATTAAAGAGTGACTCATAATTTCCTATTTAGCTCTTCGCTTTTAGAACAGCAGATCTGGCTCTCTTAATGGAAAGGTAGAGGTTGGGTAATGCAAGTGGATGCGGCATGAAGGGATGCTTACCATACGGGTAGCTACTGCGCCAAGTGACTCGGAGTTTTGGAGAAAACGTTTTGGCACCTGGATTTGAGCGCAGCAGTCGTATTCTTATGAGATAAGGTAAGTGGGGACAACATGAGATAACGAAGAGAAAATAATGTGAACAATCAATTTCGTGACTACCAAAGCGCCAAATGTTTGGGATACCGTTTTTGTGATTTCTAATGTTTGGTATCAGCTAGACCTAGTGGCTTTATTAACTTTTTTTTGTCATATAAAATTTTAAAGGATGTGCGGCTATTTCAATACGTTACTTATTTGGATGATTCAGATTGTGCGAGTATGTTCAAGTTCTTCATGATTTAAATGCAGAAAAGGTACTTTTACAGAGAATTGCAAGCAACATCATGCCGTGAAAAAATTGATCCCTTCACTCAATTTGTACTCGTAAATCGTTTGAAATTCTGATGAGAACAACAGAATTTTTAGAATCTCCTAACAGAGTTACATCAATTCGCATGTTCATATGCAATTCTCAAAATTTTTATGTTGAGAATTAAAAAACACAATCTCTACAATTTACACTTACATTTGTCATGTACAATGCTTTCAGTAAGGACCCCAACAACTCAAGTACATAACTTTCCTCAACGACTCTTCTGATTGTGTTCCTTTCTGCTCACTCAACTTCCTTGAATATATCGTAGAAGATGGAGCTGAGAGCTTCTTGGCCTGAGGAATTGACCTCACGTGATTCTTGGTATACTGGTGCAGTGATCTCATGGTGTAGTTCCGTCTGCACAACCCTTGGTCTTTCATTGCCTCTACAGCTGCAATACTAGCTGCTACTACCCATGCTCTGGTTGCTGAACTCATTCTTTTTCTGTATTGAAAGAGATCTTAATCTATGATTTGTTTTTCTGTATTGGAAGAGAAGATCTTAAACTCGGATTTGTGTGCTTCAATAGACCCGATGCCATTGTTCTAGACTAAGATCTTAATCTATGATTTGTTTTTTCTCATGGTTGTTGGTAGATGCATCAAAGTCTCCTACCTGTGTGAAGCTTAATCTCATATTTATTTGTGAAATTTCTTACCATGATGTATGTGTGGAAATATCACTGTCTCTAGGAAGATATTGCCGTGATTTTTAAGGCTGCAGACAAAGACAACTCTGGTACTCTAACTGTTGAAGAATTCCAAGATGTCATAGAAGATGTACTCGAAAGGTATCCCCAAGTAGAACACTATCTTAAAAGCCAGCATCTGAGTGGTGTAGCAGATTTGTTGAAAGATCCTGAGGGGAGAGACAGAACGGAAGTGGATATAGAAGGGTTTAAGCTAGCCCTTGCTCATGTGGATTCACAGACCAAAATTCTGCCCGCTACTGCACAGGTATGTTGTCTTTCAGGTTTCAACTGCTGATTATGACTTCAATCTGAATACACAGCTTGATAGATGAGTGGTAGTGTGGCCTGAATCTTTTAATCGTTAGGTTGCTGCACAACAAGGTAAGTATCTTTCGAGGTGCTTCAACCGTAGGGGGCAATGCGAAGAAAATCCCGAAGGTCCTAGACGTTTTACAGGTTCTGGCCGCCATCATTTCCATCCCTTCCGGTATGCTCTAGATTTGGAATCTCATCTTCATCCCGCCGATTGTCTTTTATCCATATTTTACTAATTTTGTCTTTTATTGTTTATTTATCTTTTTCATTAGAAGATTCCTTTCCGTCTGCTGTCTTCGGTGGTTTCTACCCGATCAATGTTATTATCTGTTTATACATTTTGCAACATAAATTATAATTTTGACAGATAATTTTCTGAAAACAAGTAGGAAAATTCCCATGATATGATTCAAAGATTTTTTTACTTGGACCACTGGGAACTGGACGGATTATGCATTGTCAAGTTACTTTTGTGCTTTTTCCTGTTACATTTCTTGACATATGAGGATGCGGGAAACCGATACCTGCTAGGTATAAGCATCTCGGACAATTTGCTCCATTGGGAGGAGAACAGGCTGCTGCAGAACTGCCTGGTGACTGGATTTCCATGGGTCACAGCACCCAGTGGCTATGGTATTCTGTCTATGCTAGGTAATATTTAGTTGTACAGCTATGCATTTCCTTTTTGTTGGCATTTGTCTCCACATTCACGAACTTAATTGAATACAAATATCTCTCTCATTCAGCAAGCAAGTGAGCTGGCGCACAAGGGCGTTGGTGGTTTCAGACTGGACAAGGAGATTTATTTTTGGAAGAGATTCGAGTCGTATTTGAAGCAACAGATAGTGTCTTTTGTAACATATTCCGTAATATGCTGGTTGCACCAGTCTTTTACAGGCTACTCGTCTATAGAGCCTGTACATAGACGCTATAGAGGCGGACTGCTCTTACATTAAACCTATGCCATATGTATTGACCCTAGCCAGGACTAGGGCATCGTAGTCCACAGCAAATTCTTCGTGTTGTCTGTAGAAAACGAGCAAGAGAGGGAAAAAGAGAGAAGAACGAAAGAAGTATCGAATCAATAGTCGCATATTGACATGAAGGTTGATTCTTATATTTTATTGCGGACAAAAAGCAAGACACTGGCTCAAAGTATCATTGCATGATATAAAGCAAATCGCTAGACCGAACGATTGCAACTTCCCTGGACAATCTAACACCGCCATTCTACAGTCCATAACAAGAGTTATGGTTCTAAACAATAAAGCTGAAATTTCCGGTACAAGAACAAATTCCCAAAGTGTTTCAAAATCCTCTCAGGCCAAGTACGCTTCCTTGGCATCCTCTTCTGTCAAACTCAACGCCTGGAAGACGCAGGGAACTGCGGCCTCTTCCTCCTCGCAAAAATATAATTTTTTTCTCACCAACTCAGCCATTCTCTTCGCCGCCCCTGAATCCCGTGGAGTGTCATTGACCTGCCGGTTGGTGTTGATCTTTGGTAACACCTCAGCCATAACAGAAGCAGACGAATGAGAATCTTCTACCGTATCAGTATTAACCACATCAACCTCACCTGGAATTTTCCACCTCCTTGTGTATCTGCAGCTGTTCTCAGCCTTCTGAATCGCTCCCTTACCACGCGAAGCAATCCTCTTGTTCCCTCTTCCTGATTGCTCACTGGCAAAGACCCTTTTTGATTCTCACTTGCAGTTAGTTTCCCATTGGACTGATTGGTTGGAATTTGACTATACCTACTAGCAACCACTCGGCCACGCTTAACCGTCTTCTTGCTTGGCGCAGATTTTTCTCCATCGTTGAATAGGGTCTTGGGTCGGATCAATGCAAGAACCGTATCTTCTTTCTTTGTTGGTCTTTTACACCCCACTGTAGTAGCCGCCTGTTTCTGAGCTTGAATCTTGGAGAGAGTCTTGCGAGATTTTGGGCTCACACTCAAACTCTTTCCTCTCTCTTTAATTACCTTTAACTCATCAATTTCTTCAAGCTCCCAGAAGCAAGATTTTCGACGGCACTGTTTGGAAAAAGGGGTGATCTCCTGCTTGCTCAAAAACCGAGACTTTGATCCAGAACTGATCTCTGCAGGCCCCAAGCTGACTCCTCGGCGACTAATCTTTGTTTTTGAACTTGAAAGCAATGGCTCTTCATTCTCAACTCTCTGTTTCGGCTCCATGAACTTCGCCGGCACAATTTTGCCTCTCTTTTCCACAGACCTTAGTCTCCTCTCAGCCTTCTCAAGCCTAAGTGCTTCTAGCCTTGACGACAAACGACTAATCTCTTTCTCAACTTCTTCGATCTCCATATCTATCTTGCTCTCATCACTTTTACTCTCCTCTTTCTCTCGAATCACATTCTTGGACACCGACCCTTGTTTGGAAATGCGCTTCAATTGATTGCCTTCACCTTGCATATTGACAACGATGGTATTTGAATGAAGGGGTTTGATGGATGCTGAAAATATCGAAGATCTGCACGAAACAGGGGATTTCTGGAAAACAGGGCTGAGGTTCTCTTTGCTGGAATTGGATTCAACGGACTCAGAACACCAAGATGATTTAAATCCCATCTTTTCCTCCGATTCACAATTGTCAAAAGCGGCATTGTTCCATATCTGGAGCTCCGGGTCCTGCACAGCATCTGGGTGATGAAGTATGCTCATTCTGCCAAAATGAGAAAGACCAAACTGGTCAAGTCTCTCTCTCCTTTTTTTTCTGCTCTTCTTTTGATTTTTTTTTGAGAAATCTAGAATGAAATAATTTTCCTTTTCAAGCTCTTTCTTTTGCTGGGTGTGTTTCTACATTCAATGGGGGGTTTTTGCATCTTGAAAGATAGACAAGAAAGAGATTTAGGTTGAGATTTCATCTTTAAAGAGGGAATATTTATTTCTTTTTTAAAGATTTTTGACCGTTGATCATTGGAGGGGATTGGTGATATCGTGGCCGTTGGAGGTTAAAACTGCCTCTGCAGACGCTCCGATTTGATTTAAAGGCCAAAGTTGGAAATAAGTACTGTACGGCGTCGAAATCAAAACGTTGTCGGTTTAAGAGCAATTTAAACATCAATCTCTGGGGCCTCTGTGGAGCGCGTCGCTGTGGCGCTGGACCTGTATGGGCTATTATTTATCGGAAAAATTACGTGGCAACTCAACGAAAGTAATGCAATAAGACTAATATCAATTTAGTATAATTGGATAAAAAATTTATTAAATTTTAAAAAATAATCAGCATATAAGCCGTTATTTATATTATATTTTAACCTTTTCTTTCTTTTTTTTTTCAAATAAAGCAAGGCGGTCTCGCTCTAGACGGTTTTCTTCTTCTTGCGGACAGTCAAAAGTAACCTTTAATCTGCCCGAGGGGACACCGATGGGCTATCCGCCGTATCCCCCACCACACTGCCACTGCCACTGCCACCACCACCACCAAACTGAGGAGTAGAAAGAGAATGGTGACTTCTTGATATGGAATTGCGTCAATTTCGAGCGCGAGTAGGGAGTTAACCATCTCCAACGTGTGATGATGCTTCTTAGGCGCCAAGCAGTAGGAAACTAATTATTTTTTGTGACTATCACAGAATTCGATTCAGACAGCCTGTGTCATTCTAAAATGCTGAGCAGCTCAGCTTCGAATTCAATGACAAAATAGCGAAAGCAGAATATATCTCGTAAGTTTGTAACCTTTCTACAACAGGACGAAGAAAGTTGTTCTGATAGTAATTGTTCCCAAATTTCTTGTTATTCTCCATTACGCAGTAAGAGTATTGAACAACCGTCCGTAACAATTTCTTGTGTCCCACAAGCTTATTTCTTCTTAGGAATGCAAAAAAAATCCCGGGTACAGCAAGCGGAACAATCAGGTTCATCGATGACCCATTGACCAATTCCCACCAGAAGTAGCAACTGTGTATCTCCCAAAAATTTGTCAGCGCTTGCATGTCCGAATAAACAGATGTAAACAGACTCTGAGGATTTCATTTTTGAAGGAGGGCATTCTTGAGAGAACCCGCATAAGTCGTGCTTCAGATTAGGATATGGAGCTGCATCTACCCAGGGTGTTTGAATGGGCTCTAGTAGCTTTCATTCAAGCAAATCAAAGAGGGTTTTGTGAACAAACCGGTCTACGCATTAGTCCGGCATTCAATGTTGTCGCCAGTTTCGAGCGGAACCTGCTGAATCTCAGGACGAAAGCTAGAGAACTACGCAGGGCTGATGGGGAGAAGCTGGAGAAACTGAGGAATTATCTACAAGCCTTTGGTGGGCTCTGGTAGCATTCATCTAAGCAAATCAAGATGACAATTCTTCCCCATGACAAAATCTTTGTCCTCAAGGATTTGAAAAGCAAGTTTTTGCAATGCAATAAAGTTATAGTGTGCTTATCTTCGGTTGATAAAAGGGTATTTCCATGAATTTGCCCTGGTATCGTGTTTGAATTATCCTTGCTGTCTGCTCTCACATCGTAATCCAAACTATGAATCAAAGCACATGAAGTTAAGAAATATACAACCTTTTTTTTTATGTCTAACCAAATAAAAAATTGAATTGATTAATAATAAATTTTATTTAATAATTAAAAATTATTAATAAAATAAGGATTAATTTGTATGTAAAATTAAAATAAACTGATTTTATTTATTATTTATTATTTATTACAACAATCATATTATTTATTAATTCAAATATATATTTTAATCGTTTCAATTATAATTATAAGTCATTTAAACAATTTATTAGTCCATAAATTCATAAGATTATATGATTTATAGAAGAAAAAATAATTATTATTTTTTTATGTATAACAGAATTATTTACAGTTACTCGTTGGTCAAGGTCGGCGAATTTGCAACTCCCATGTAAATACTGCCCGAATGGTATTTTTTTTTTCGTATTTCAAACACTTCGTACTTTACCCAACCCCGAACATTGTGAAGAACAACTCTGACTTCAATCATCTCTATCAGCAATTCACAAGCCTCTTCATGACAGTTACTACCCATAAAAAATAGATTAACATTTGATTTTTTTTTTAATTTATGTAAATAGAAAAAATATTATATATAAGAATATAGTCTTTAATTACCTAAAAACTCAATGTGCCTATAAGATAGCAAAGATTATAAGAATAGTATATAAGACTCGTAGTAGATTGGTGCTCCTAATATATAGTCATTAATGCAGATTGGTAAAATAGTATATAAAAAAAAAATTGTAAATAGGTAAAATTGGTAAAAGGAAAAGAATATTTTATGCAAATAGGTAAAATAGCATATAAATAAAAAGTTCTATTTATATATTTATCTTATCTATTTATATATTGTATGTTATTTACAAAATTATTTTATCCATTTCTTATATTATATATTATTTATATATTAAAATCATAGTTATCAAACTCAATCGAAATATTAACTTAGATATAAAAAAATTTAACTAGTATGTCAATAATTAGTCTTGATTGGGTGTGGGTAGAAAACTACTGACTTTGAAGAAAATGAATAAGGATATTACTCTAGCAAAGTTTATAACATTGAATTAAGAACACAAACTAAGAATTCAAAATCACGAATTAAGAACACCTAATTATCATGTATATCTTTTACCTATTATTGGGCAAGACAAAACATGGATACACCCGTAGATCCCATGTCATCTCATGACCTGTGAACCGTATTCTGCAGAAGCAACTCCAAGGGCTATTGTGCATTTAATGGCTGTCGATGGTTTAACTATCCAGCATGTGAAGAACCATTTCCAGGTCTTCAAAACCAACTATTTTCCGGAAGCTGTTCTGAACTGTTAATATTTCAGGATAAAATTTGAACTGCCATGTATCTTTAAGACTAAAATTTTTGTGAGCTGAAATTGAATAAAGAGTCCCTCTACAGGGTTCAACAACGAGCATTGCATATCGTTTTGCTTGTACTCAATTGTTACAGAATTAAGTTCTGCACCATCTCCGTGGTGAGCGTTCTATTGCTAAAGCTAAGATATGCAAGGTGTGAGAATTTAAAAACCAAAAAAAATGATCAAAACAAAATCCTGTGACCGAACCAATTTAGAATATGTATGCATATGGGAAAAAATAATAATAAAGAAAACTATTTTTAAAGTAAAAAGAGGAAGCATGGAGCAAAAAAAAAAAAAAAAAGTGGGAGAAAAAGAAGGGAGCACCTTGCTTTTGCTGGGAGTAGTTAAAAGTTCTTGTTCTGTTTCCCCTTTTGTCAGCTTTTCAGAAGTAGCAATGTGTCATTTTGACCGGTACATTTCACTCGTCTGCAGCATTGCTTCTGCTGCAGCAACTTTCCCACTTTACGGCAATTTTAGTTTAATCTCTATTATTCACTCATCCGGCCATAACTGCTCGCTGCAACTTGAGAAATTACTCCCATTATCCAAGAACTACCCTCCTTAATTTGACTATATTTTCTTTGATTTTTTTTCTTTTAGGAAACAGGCGGTTAGACCTACGGGATTATGGTTGCCTTTTTTTCCACGTTCCGCGATGACTTACTTGACCATCCTTGTCTGTTAAGTTAGGGCCACTAAGTCCCTTCGAAAATTAAAACGTTAAAAAGGGTTTGATTCTTACAACAGTTAAACATAAAAACTAATTAATTTATTTACTTGTACTTCACGCGATGTTATTTAAGACATATGTATTTTTTCATAAATTTATTAAAATATTAGCATAAGTTAAATTATAATAAAAATATTAAACAAAATACTTTATAGTTTTAAAATTCAATAGATACAATATATATATATATATATGCAAATGTACACAACGGTGATTAGTTCGTAGATTAATGTTAATTAAGTTTATAGTATAAATAAAATTATTCAATATATGTAAAAATAAGAAAATAAATTTGAAAATTAAAGAAACTAAAACTAATGTTATTAATAAAAAAAAAAAAAAAACTATACAAAGAAATCGTACAATTTAACTATTGTTACAATATACAGTGATCAAAATGAAGACATGTACAAGAGGACAATGTCATGGATCATAGATCAACATCTACTATGAACACAGCGGACACGAGAAGAGTGGATTTATAGAAGTGAAAAGTGGTTTCATGTAACAAGAAACAAGAAGCGGTTTGCCACAAGCAGTTTGGAAGGAGTGATAATTAATCCAAGTCCAAATTTAATGACTCGTGTCCACGCTGCTGATTGATACCCAACAACTCTCACTGTACTAACAACTTTGAAAATTGAAAACAGTAAAAGTAAAAGTAAAGGTAGCGAAATCCTAATAAAAGTAAATTAAGTTTTCGATTCATTCAAAGACGTGATATTTTTTTTAATTAAAATATTAAAAATTTATTAAGATAAAATTTAAATAATTTTTATATAAATTTTATTTATTAAAAATAAATAAAATAATAACTTAAATTAATTTAATATAAAAAAATTTTTCATTTTAATAGTAAATTTAAATAATAAAAA
This sequence comes from Rhizophora apiculata, assembly GCA_037832385.1. Lineage (NCBI taxonomy): Eukaryota > Viridiplantae > Streptophyta > Magnoliopsida > Malpighiales > Rhizophoraceae > Rhizophora > Rhizophora apiculata. Next base: position 48,330 of record JBAPLK010000217.1, read on the forward strand.
AATTTTAATTTACATATTATTATTATAATTTTAAATTATTTATTTTTTTATATAAAAAATAATTTAAAAAATAGTAAAACTTAAATTTAATATATTATTTTATAATTAAACTTTAAAAATAATATACTATTAGTTTATTAATTTTATTCCATTGATGTCCTTGTAGTACCCACCAAGTCTTACAAAATGGAAGATAAGATCAGCCAATTAGTTCAATTATAGGATTTACATTCAACTTGTCGTGGTGTTTTTGGACTTAAAAAGGGTGTCATTTTCACCGTTGGCACTTTCAACAGGTGGAGGACAAAGTGGACATCTGTATGGTTTCATTTCGTTGGGATCTAATCGCAATTGTTTTTGTTTTTGGCTTTTCATCGGATGACTTAACTATATAAGCAAATCCAGATCTAAGTTGTTTTACAAGCCCGTCCACCTTTACGGAAAACGGGGAAAACGGGAAAAAAGAAGGGTATGCAAAGTTTGAGTGGTTTCGTAGTACGTGCAAACTCTGAAACAAAGAACTTTAAATTTGTAAAGTGTAAAGTTGTACTTATTGTTATGGAGGCCACATTCATCTTCCCCAAGGATTTTGCGCTCTACAGATTTAACACTTCCTGCAAGAGTGCAAGCCAGAATGTCCATCCCATTGCAACGCATTACTGATCTGCCATATTATATACCATCGAATAATCCATTTAAGGGAACATGGACTAGCAATTTAAGTATAGGTCCATGTGCACAGGGCAGTTTAACGTAGAGCTTCAAATTTTTGGCAGCATACAACCTACCATGTCATTTGTTTATTTTTACCGGGGCCTTTTGGTTCTCTTCAGCCCATAATTAGAGGGACAAAGGGTGTCTTGAATAGGTCGTTGGAGCAGAGGAAGGTTTCCTGTGCAACTGATCGAAACATGGATAAATTTAGCAGCACTTGTTCTGGGATATTGGTAACGAGAATAAGCAAAACATAATTCCAGTGGTTCAAGCAACTCATTCTAATTGTTTTGCGGTTAAAGAGAAATTTATTAATTCCACTTTAGCTGGCTACAAAGGAGGCTATATTCTTAAAAAAGTCAAACGAATTTATTATTATTATAGACCCTAATTATTTAACGACTTTATTTTGATATTCCTCAAATTTCTTTGCTTTCTCTTATCTCAGTTTCCTTGAAACAAGTGTATAAAAGCCTTTTGGCCTAAGAGATTGACCTCGTATAACTCTTGGCATATTTGATACAATGCTCTTATGGTGTTGTTCCATCTGTGTAATCCGTGCTCCTTCAAAGGCACCGCAACTGCAATGCTGACTACGGATATCCTTGCTCTGCTTGCTGAATTCATTTTCACAACAAATACCTTTTTTCTTTCTCTGCACAAGACTAAAGGTCTATGCTTCATGGAGTGGATGCTAACAAAAGATTGCTCATACATCCAGAAAATCAATCGTACAAATGATAGGAAGCAACCAAATCTGCTTGTTTTATTCAACGGCATATGAGCCGCTTGAAGAATCGCAGTATCGAAATGACTACAAAGGCGCCAAATGTTTCAGATACCACAATGTTTAGGTTTTCTTCTGTTGAATATCAGCGAATTGACCCAGTGGGTTTATTAATTTTTTATTTGATTAATTAGATTGTGCGAGTATGTTCAAGTTTCACAACGAGACTTCGTGAGAAAATCGATCCCTTCATTCGATTTGTACCCGTAAATCTTTTTGAGTGGACAAGGAATCTCGTAGCAGAGTTGCTTCAATTTGGGTGCTCCTATGCAATTCTCAAAATTTTCATGTTGGCCATTCATAAACACAAGTTCTCTACAATTTACATTTATATTTACCATCTATCAGTCGTGTACAACGTTTTCAGTAAGGACCCCAACAACTCAAGTACATGACTTTTCTCAAGGACTCTTCTGATTGTTTTACTTTCTGATCGCTCAACTTCCTTGAAACCATAGTAGAAGATGGAGCTGATAGCTTCTTCGCCTGAGGATTGACCTCACGTGATTCTTGGCATACTGTTGCACTGATCTTATGGTGTAACTCCATCTGCAGAACCCTTGGTCTTTCATCGCCTCCACAGCTGCAATACTAGTTGCAGCTACCCATGCTCTGCTTGTTGAACTCATTTTTTTGGTACTGGAAGAGAAAATCTTGAACTATGATTTGTGTGAGAAGATCTTGAACTGAGATTTGCGTGCTTCAATGAACTTGATGCTTATGTTGCTGCCTAAGGACTCCTTTAATATAACATCCAACACAGTTGGCTTCGAATAAGGCCAAAGGGCCAAAAGCATTAGAAAACCAGCAGCTACATCACCTGGTTTTCTTGTTCTAGTGGGTAGTCTTAAAGTTGGTATTACGTTATGACTTTAATGTCCAAGTTGGACAACAGAGTCCGATAAGAAACGTGGGGAGAGAACGGGTATTTCGCTATTTTGGACCAGCTGCGACCAACACACAGCTTTGCTCGGTGAAAACATGGGATGAGTCCAGAGTATAGAAGCCTATCTGCTAAGTCTTATTTGCATATTCGAGCGGGACCAAGAAGAGGATCCCACAGCCCATACGGCTGGCAAAGTGCCAAGGATCACAGTTTTTTTTGGGTAAAATATATATCTACATTAAATGTTTCATGATGTGCTTTTTTTATTTAACTAACTTCTAAGCATAAATTAAATAAATTTATAAATTAAAGAAACTAAAACTAATGTTATTAATAAAAAAATTTTGACAAAAAAAATCGTACAATTTAACTATTGTTACAATATACAGTGATCAAAATGGAGACATGTACAAGAGGACAATGTCATGGATCATAGATCAACATCTACTATGAACACAGCGGACACGAGAAGAGTGGATTTATAGAAGTGAAAAGTGGTTTCATGTAACAAGAAACAAGACGCGGTTTGCCACAAGCAGTTTGGAAGGAGTGATAATTAATCCAAGTCCAAATTTAATGACTCGTGTCCACGCAGCTGATTGATACCCAACAACTGCTGATTGATACCCAACAACTTTGACACCTCTCTCCATCAGTAGGGTCCCACAACTGTCCCTTTTTTTGTACTAAACGTTAAAGAATCTTTAAATAACTATTCCCCCATTGTCTTCTTCTACTAGTCGCTACAGCGACATTTCCGTCTTTTCATCGATGTGGGACTCCACGTGACGGGAACACGTGGCTGATGACGATTGGCAGAGGCTGAGTTCTCGGCGAGGCTTGGCATGGCGTTTCTTGCCTGTATTGATCCAAATCCAATAAAATAGACATGAAAGCCTTTTGGCCTGGGAGATTGACCTCGTATAACTCTTGGCATATTTGATATAATGCTCTTATGCTGTTGTTCCATCTGTAAAACCCGTGCTCCTTCAAAAGCACCACAACTGCAGTGCTAACTGCTGCTATCCTTGCTCTGCTTGCTGAACTCATTTTCACAACAATAACTCTTTTCTTTCTCTGGACAAAACTGAAGGTCTGTGCTTCATGGACTCAACGCTAACGAAGGGTTGCCAATACATCTAGAATATCAATCGTATTATAGGAAGCAACCAAATCTGCTTGTTTAACTCGATGGCAAATGAGCCCAGTCGAAGAATCGCAGTATCAAAATGATTTCATGGCGCCAAATGTTTCAGATAGCACATTTTTTGGTTTTCTTCGGTTGGATATCAGCAAATTGACCCAGTGGTTTTGTTGATATCTTATTTGATTGATTTTGATTGTGCGAGTATCTCCAAGATCTTCATGTTTTAAGTCCACGCTTAATTGCATTTTCACAACGATATGAAAGCAGCGTCATGCCGTGAAAAAATCGATCCCTTCATTCGATTTTAACCCGTGAATCATTGAGAGTTCTGATGAGAACAAGGAATCTCGTAGCAGAATTGCATCATTTTGGGTGTTTATATGCAATTCTCAAAATTTTCATGTTGACCATTCATAAACACAAGTTCTCTACAAGTTACAGTTATATTTATCACCTATAAGTTGTGTACAATGTTTTCAGTAAGGACCCCAACAACTCAAGTACATGACTTTTCTCAAGGACTCTTCTGATTGTTTTACTTTTTGATCTCTCATCTTCCTTGAAACCACAGTAGAAGATGGAGCTGCGAGCTTCTTGGCCTGAGGGATTGACCTCACGTGACTCTTGCCATACTGGTGCAGTGATCTTATGGTGTAGTTCCATCTGCAGAAGCCTTGGTCTTTCATCCCCTCCACAGCTGCAATACTTGCTGCTGCTACCCATGCTCTGCTTGTTGAACTCATTTTTTTCTGTATTGTAAGACAAAATCTTCAACTAAGATTTGTGTGAGAAGATTTTGAACTGAGATTTGTGTGCTTCAATGGACTTGATGCCTAGGTTGCTACCTAAGGACTGTTTTAATATAACATCGAACACACTTGCCCTAGAATAAGGCCAAAGTGCCAAAAGCATTAGAAAACCAGCAGCTACATCACCTGGTTTTCTTGTTCTGGTGGGTAGGCTCAAAGTTGGTATTGAGGTTATGACTTTAATGTCCAAGTTCTACAACTGAGTCTGATAAGAAACGTGGGGAGAGAACGGGCATTTCACTATTTTGGACCAGCTGCTACTAGCACACTGCTTTGGTGAAAACACCGGATGAGCACAAAGTATGGAAGCCTATCTGCTAAGTTTTATTTGCATATTTGAGCGGGACCCAGAGGATCCCACAGGACATACGGCTGGCAAAGTGCCGAATGTGCTTAAAGTGCAAGGATCACAGTATTTTTTTTTGGGGTAAAACTTCAAACCTTTTTTTTTTTTTTTAACAAAACATTAGAAAAATTTTGGACATAGAATTCTTTTCAGAAAATATATTGGACACGTGGAAAATTTTGATTGGACAATTCATGTAAGCTAATATATTTTATCGTTTATGTTTTTGCCAACATTACAAAATAGGGTGTGAAAATTGATCTAATATTGATCCTTGAAAAATTTACAGTTTTCGTTCAATCGGCAAGCGAGAGCCGTTATACACCTCTATCACACATTCAAATCTCTGATACAGTGATACTCCTAACCTAACAATTTCTATTTCCTAAAATCTCCTATTATTGCTTCAGTAGGACCCCAACAACTCAAATACATGACTTTTCTCATTGACTCCTCCGACTGCTCTTCCTCTCTTCCATTACTCTGCTTGATACAATGGCGGAAGATGAAGCTGACAAGTTCTTCGCCTGAGACACTGACCTGACACTGTTCCTAGCATGTTGGTTTAGTGACCTTATTGTGTAATTCCACCTGCAGATCCCCTGGTCCTTCAGGGCCTCCACAGCTCCAATGCTCGCTGCTATCGTCCCAGATTTGCTTGTTGAAGAGTAACTCATAATTTCCTATTTAGCTCATTGCTATTAGTTGAACAACAGATCAGGCTCTCTTGATGGAGAGGTAGAGGTAATGCAAGTGCATGCAGCGTGAAGGGATGCTTAATATATGGGTGGCTAATTCGCCCAGTGTCTAAAGTTTTGGAGAAAACCGGAGACCGATCGGTTTTTTGGCACATGGTTTGGAGCACACCAGTGGTATTCTTGAAAGATAAGATGGGTGGAGACATAATGGATGTTGAAGAGAAAATGACGTGAATAACAATTAAATTATTTGTGGCTCTTGTCTGTTTTTAAAATGTGCACTTTTTTTTATCACATAATTCAATTTCGGCCTCCACGGACTCCCCCAGTTATCTAAATCGAAACCATTTGCTAATAATCTGAATAATGAAAAATAATTAAATTTTGATGTCCCAAAAAAATAAATCTGAAAACAATGCCTTATCAGAACACTTCCCTTCATAAGGAATACAAATAAATTAAATAACACAAAAAAATGAAGAATTAAATTTTTTATTTCAGACTGTCTTTAAGGTTGGGGCGTTATCATGCTATTTTTGCCACGTCCAGCCAAGCATTTTTGGTACTTCCAGACCCAATAAATCTGAGAGGAGCTCTCCTTTGAAGTTGATGATAATTCGGCTGTTAACGTTTATTTCATTCACTTAGAAAAACAAATTTCAAACGAGAAAAATGATGGGCACTTTGTATGGCAAAGGTACATTCTCTACGTCAGACTGAGTAGATCGCTCAGACTTGCATGGTTTCTACCTATTAATGGAGATAAAAGAATCTTTAGAAGTCAAATTTGATTGCAGATGGTGAGAAGTAATCAATTAAATTAGAGCCTTGGCACAAAAGAACCACATGTCAGCTCTCATGATCATATTTTCGTATTCTAGAAATTCTGATTACAATCTGCAGTACAAGTCAATTTGCAGCAATCAACCATCAGTTGTGCAAATTTTTCTCTCCAAAGCCATGAGTATCTCTCTTCTTACATGACAAAGCGCTACAAAGATGCACTTACTGGCGCAGGAATCTTTCTCCTTACTTTGTTTCGATTAAACTTCAGATCGGAACCCAACAACTCAAGTACATGACTTTCCTTAAAGACTCCTCTGATTGTCCTGTTTCCCTCACCTTACTCGAAACCACGGAAGAAGAGAGATTCTTGGCATGAGACATTGATCCAAGATTGTTTTTGCCATGTTGGTTTATGGTGCTGTTCCATCTGCAAGACCCCTGATGCTTCAATACCTCTATGGCTCCAATGCTAGTGGCCGCAATCCAAGCCTTGCTTTCTGAATTCATCTTTAATACCCTCTTAAATTCTTTCTTCTCCCTTTTTTCTTTTTTCCTCTTCCTTCTTTTTCAGAGCAATTTATCACAAAAATTGAGAATCCCAGATTCAGATTATTGTAAATTTATGCATTTCGTTGAAGCTAATGGCATTCATAAGGGGCTCTCTTATAGACGGGAGACGAGGATAAACAATTGGCTATATGGCAACTGGTTTTTCAAGTGAAATGCCCTTTTAAGCCCTTGGTAGATTAGTTATTCGAACGACAAGTTAGGGATTTGGTTAGTGTAGCCAAGATCTTGCACGAATGAGCACTATCGCTAGTGACCCAAAAACAACTTATGTGCAGACGGTTTGGCATAAGAAGTCAAAGCAAGCCCAATGTATGGGAGTTCAAAACCACTTGTTTTATGCTTAGGGATTAATAAATCAGCAGTTAATTAATTGCATGGTGCCAACTTTTATGAAATGGACATTTGCAAGGGTAAAAATCATAGTTTTTTATACATTGCAATCATATTATAGAAAAAATGAGTTACTATATATTGAAATACAAAATAAATTTATTTTTAGTAGATCAGATTGAAAAAAGAAGATAATTTAATATATTTAGTGAATACTTACCAATACACTAGTCAAAAAATATGATTTTTTTTCTACTAAATTTATATAAGATTAGTTAAGAGTGAATAGTGATATCTAAGATGACATGCAAATGTTTAGTTAGAATGATTTAAAATAATTTTTCGTAAGCTAATTGAGTTGTACTTGTTCAGTATTCCTGACGATGCGCAGAAAGTCAAAATGACTCCGCCCTGAGTTTTGCCATCATGTCTTGGGGACTGAATTGTAAAATGAGGGAAAAATTCTCTTAAGATGGGATCAGCCCAAAGTGTAATTGGGATCCACTTTGCTTTTCATACAGTTCACACGAAAGGCGATTCACCTATTTGACGGATTATGCAAGCAGAAACCTGACAAGAGCTTCAAGGGACAAGCCACTGATCGAAAAAAAATGCAAATAAGACCTTATTAGCAATTTCACCATAATAGAGTGAATTTAATATCACTAAAACGGTCAAGTGCATAACCAAATGAAAAGTATTTTAAAGTGGCTTCAGTACAATACCACATACCGTTCATGTCCTTCTGTCGAAAATTCCGTGCCAAGTCTTGTTGTGTCCCTAACCAAGGCGACATGAGTGTCTCCTTGCTAAAACCAAGCATGGAGGACCCAAATTGCCCTTGGAATAACAAATTTCCTCTCATCGCCATTCCCTAATTATTATTATATTGTATATGATAATTTGGCTTAACGCTGTGTAAATTAAGGGTTCAATGGTGTTTATTTTTGCGGGTCATTAATTGGATAAGATGATTAGAAATAATAATATATTTTTAAAAAAATTATTCTTAGTTAAAAATAAAAATATAATGATAATAATAATTATTATTGTTTTATACCTTATGTTTATGCACATGTGAATGACGTTACTAAAAATAAAAATTTTATACATCTGAATCTAACTAGATGCTGTTGACGAACATGGCTCGTTGCTTTGGCTCACTCTTCCGCCCCCCTCGAGACATCCAAGAACTCCGATCCTTCCCTGCCGGAGAATTGCCGCCTCTTGCGGCTGATGTTGGCTTGCAATAATTTAGTTTTTTTTTTTTTTTTTTTACTATAAGTGAAGATTATTACCAATTATCATTTTACTAACTATTTAACTTTTTGACTAAAACCTTCTACCTTGTCCCATCTTATCCGGTCTATATGATTAATGAACTCATTAAATAAATTTTTTACTATCCAAAAATATAAAAAAATTTTGATAAAAAAGTAATAAAAATAATATAATATAATTTATTGAAAGTTTTGTAAGATTTTAAGAGTAATGCAAGAAGAGTAAAATGCATTAATATAATATAACGTGGTAGAAGATTTATTAAATTTAAAATAAAAAATAATATGTAAATCGTGAGATAAATTATCTCTTTCGTTTTATAATGTTTCGTAGTTAAAAGCTTTTAGATTTATTGACGAATGAGCAAGGAAGAAGGGGATCAGACAAAATTTCGATGTCACAGAGAAATCCATGTCTCAGAAAATTTTAGTAATATTAATTAATATAAATAAACAAAAAATAAAGTGACACGTATATATATATATATAGTGATCGGATTTCGACCATCCGGGCACGTGACGCCCATGCCAAGCCTCGCCATAGAGCCACCGCCAATCATTATGACGCCACGTATCCAGAAGCGCCCCCGATAGCCAAGAGGCTCGAAGGAAACAGGGACAAAATGATTTCCAAGCTGTTAAGCTTCCTTAATTTTTAATAGAAGTGAAATAAAAAGGTGTCAAAGCAATGCAAGAAGCGAGTTATTAAAAGATTAAACAAATATATTATTTTTTACAATTTTGTTTCAATAAAACAACATTTTTTGGACCTACGGGATGAGAGAGGCGTCGACTTGGTGGGGTTTCTTGGAGACAGCCGTCCAATTTGGGTTCGAATAAGCTCGCCACCCGTCTCCTCTGCCTGACATGCCGTAGGCTCTGGCAATTTTTCGTGACAATTCACGTACGGACTTAGGTGGGGAAGTAAATCTGTTATATCACGAATTTTTTTTATTTATTATAAAAATATTGTTTTTAATTTTTTTGTAATATTTAATATTTTTTTTTCATTTAAGATATAGTAATTCATTTGCAAGGGTAACGAGTTTGCGAGTTACTTATTTTATATTTATATTTAGATTTGATCACATAATAATATAAAATAAATATGTATAATTTATTTAATAATTTATGTGTTTATATATATATAATAAAAACAGACGATTTTGACGTTATTTTGAACTATAATTTAGAGTTGTTGACTCTTTTTTATAGAAAGACAGCGAGAATAGTATATATATATTTTTATTGATTCCTCCCCTCCTTCAATGTAATTCTCAAAAGCTACCTTACAACGTGCCCGTTTCAACTCAGTCTTCTTGCAAGTCAATCGCATAACTCACCACGGAGTCAAACTCCTTGCCTGGAAACCCATAAGCGGCTTCCAAGTAAAAATGTCCGAGATAATACCAATTGCTGAAGCCAGAAAACGCCTGAACATTACGCTCTCCGAGTTAGCTCAGCCCCGCCCCCAACAATTGAGGTACATGACTCGCCGGAGTGACTCGTCGTATTGACTCACTCTTTCGTCTCCCTCGCGGCTTCCAAGAACTCCGGTCCGTTCAGATCCGATTGCGCCTTCGAATGGCCGGAACTCCGACCCATCCTCGCCAGAAAAATGCCTTCCCTTGTCGCCATGTAGGGACTTGAAGCCTAATTTCACTTTTTGGCCCTGGTCAGCGTGCAATTGCACAACCGCCACGCTCGCCGCCATATAGACCCTGTTCAAGTAGCTCATTTCTGGTTTTCGATCTAAATTTCTTTTTAAAGCAGTTTTTAAGTGTCCTGCTTTTAGCTGTTTTATCCTCAGAAGGGTTGGATTTGAGAAGAGTGGATTTACGTGGGGTTGGATTTGAGAAAATTGGATTTACAGATGTGAAGAGTGGTTTCATGTAACAAGAAACAAGAAGCGATTTCCCAAAAGCAGTTGGGAAGGAGTGATAATGAATGAAATGATCGAAATCCAAATTTAATGACTCGTTTCTACGCTAATAGACACTCAACAACTTGACACCTCTCTCCATCAGTAGGGTCCCACAATTTTTCCTTTTTCTTTACCAAGGTTAAAGAATCTTTTAAATAATTATTGTCCCTTGTCTTCTTCTACTATTCGCTACAGAAACACTTCCGTCCTTTCATCGATGTGGGACTCCACGTGATTGGAACCACGTGGCGTATGACGATTGGCAGTGGCTCTGACTTCGTTTCGAGGCTTGGCATGGCGTCACTTCCCTGTATCGATCCAAATCCAATCCTTTCGTTCAATCTTCCCGGTTATGTTTTCCAAATTTTATTTTACGGACTCTATTTTTTTTAATTATTTCTATTAATAAATTTTTTAAGACATAAATTTTATTTTAAAAAATATATTATATATATGTTAATTATAATATAAAATTTTTATTATTATTAAATTTAAATAATTTTTTATATTTAGTATTAATAAATTTAAAATTTAATATTATAATTTTAAAATAAAAAATTATTTATTAAAAAATAAATAATAAAATATAAATTAAATAAAATCAATATAAAAAATTTTCTTTCTCATTATTCGTTTGTTAATAATAAATTTAGGCAATTAAAAAATTTTTAATTTACAATTGTAATAATTTAAAATTATTTATTTTATATATATATAAAATATTTTTAAAAGATAATAAATAATTAGTTTATTAAATAATTTTAAAAATTAAACTTTAAAAAAGATTATCCTATTAGTTTACTAATTTTATCCCATTGACATCTGTATAGTACCCGCCAAGTCTTACAAAATGAAAGATAAGATCAGCCTATTTAGTTCAATTATAGGATTTACATTCGACTTTAATTTTTAAATGAATTAAAAATTCCTTTTATCTTATTGCGGTGTTTTAGGACTTAAAAAGGGTGTATTTTCACCCGTGTCAACAGGTGGAGGACAAAGGAGACATCCGTATGGTTTTCATTTCGCTAGGATCTAAATGGCAATTGTTTTTTTTTCATCGGATGACTCAACTACAAAAGCAAATCCAGATCTAAGTTTTACAAACCGTCCACCTTTACGGAAAACGGGGAAGAAAAGAAAAGGAAGGGTATGCAAAATTTTGAGTTGTTTCGTCCTATGTGCAAACTCCGAACCAGAGAACTTTAAATTTGTAAAGTGTAAAGTTTCTACTTATTGTTATGGAGGCCAGATTCATCTTCCCCAAGGATTTCGCGCTCCACAGATTTCAACACTTCCTGCAACAGTGCAAGCCCCGGCATTTCCATCCCATTGCAACGCATTACTGATCTGTTATATTATATACCATCGAATAATCCATTTAAGGGAACATGGACTAGCAATTTAAGCATAGTTTCCATGTACACAGGGTAGTTTAACATAGAGCTTCTAATTTTTAGCAGCATGCAACTATACAATGTCATTTGTTTATTTTTACCCGGGTCCTTTTTGTTCTCTTCATCCATAATTAAAGGGACAAAGGGTGTCTTGAATATAGGTCATTGGATAGTAGTAGAGAAGATCAAGGTTCTAGTTTTTCCTGTGCAACTGATGGAAAGATGGATAAATTCAGCAGTTCTGGGACATTGATAAAGAGAGTAAGCAAAACATAATTCCTGTAGTCCAAGCAAACTTATATTGATTGTTTTGGAGTTAAACAGAAATTATTAATTCCACTGTGTTATTACTTTGACTACAAGGAGGCTATATTCTTAAAGTTAAGTATCTATAGTAAGGGGGCTTTCTTGCTCGTTTGGGCTATAGAAAGATTGCAGGCTAAGCGCGCCTCCTTCTTACTCAAAGTCAAGTTTGTCGCTTGTTAGTCAAGTTTTATATATTTTTTAATGGGGATATGTTGAACGCAAGATTTGGAACCCTATACAAGGTGGTCTCGATCTCACTTTGTGGTGCCCCTCTCGATGATTGTTGACTCAATATTTTTTTCGAACATTTTATTATTATATTATATACAGACCCTAATAATTCAACTTTAGGATATAAACTTTAATTTGATATTCCTCAAATTTCATTGCTTTCTCTTCTCTCAGAAACTTTCCCTGAAACTAGTGTATAAAAATGGACATGAAAGCCTTTCTTGGCCTGGAAGATTGACCCTCATATAACTCTTGCAATATTGATGCAAATGCTCTTATGGTGTTGTTCCATCTGCAGAACCCGTGCTCCTTCAAAAACAGCACCACAACTGCAATGCCGACTCCAAAAAAAAAAACCCATACTATCCCTGCTCTGCTTGCTGAAGCTCATTTCACAAACAAAATACTCTCTCTTTCCCCTGGACAAGACCAAAAGTCCCTCTGCTTAACAAAATAAGGGAGTGGATGCTAAGCAAAGGTTGCTCATATAGAATATAACAGAAAAATTAATCGTACAAATGATATGGAAAACAACCAAATCTGCTTGTTTTATTCCATGAAAATTTCAGCCCGATCGAAGATTTATAACGCGAGATCGAAATGACTGCCGAGGCGCCAGATGCTTCAGATGCCACATTTTTGTGTTATCTTCTTCTGTCGGATATCGGGCGAATTGACCCGAGGCTGTTATATTAATTTCTTTTTAACATTGATATTTTTCAAATTGTTGTGTCGGACTCAAGTAACGTTATTTTTATTTTAAGTTCTTCACCATTTAAGTGCACGCTTAATTGCATTTTCACATACGAAATGCAAGCAATCATCATGCCGTGAAAGAAATATACGATCCCTTCATTCTAATTTGTACCGTAAATCATTAAGACTTTGATGAGACCAAGCAATCTCGTAGCAGAGTTGCATCAGTTGCTTGTTCAAACCAATAATTCAAAACTTTCCATATTCGCAATTGATAAAGCACTAATTTCTCCTACAATTTGCATTTATATTTGTTATGCAATAAATTTATACAATGTTTTTCAGTAAAGGAACCCCACCACACATCAAAGTACATGACTTTCCCTCAAAGAATATCTTCTATTGCTTTAACTTTCTGTTCTTCTCAATTCTTCTCAGATACCAACTGTGAGACGATGGAGCTAGGAACTTCTGGCCTGAAGGAATTAGGACACCACGTGATTACATGGACTAATGGATAGACCAAAGAGAATATTATATAAGATGTAGTTCCAAATTGTCAGAACCATTTGGTAACCATAATACATCGCTCCACAGCAAGACTAAATACTTAAAGACTGCTGCTACCATGCTTATAGCTGATGAATCTCGATTTTATTTCTGATATTTGAAAAAGATGAAGAATCTGGAATGATAATTATAGAATAATTAGTAGTAGAGAAAAGATCTAAAACGAGATTTGTAGATCTTATAATAGCCTACGGTGCTGCCAATGACTGCTATAAATAAATAAATAACAATCGAACACAAATCATCCAATAGGAATAAGGAAAAACAAAATAGGGCCAAAAGTACAATATGAAAAAACCGAGCCAGCAACAACAACACTGGTTATATACATTAGTTCTAAGAAGTGAGGTAGCCCTTAAAGTTAAGGATTGAACGTTATAATGACTATACAAATGCTCCAAGAAAAATTGGACAACAGAAGTACCGATAAAAACGTAGGAGGAGAGAAAGGTATTCGCAAATTGAACAAGCAGGAGCGCATACACCGACACCGACAATCTAGCTTTCAGGTGCGAAACACAACGCGAAATATGACCAGAGAAATATAAAGACAGTAAGTATCTGTTAAGTCTTACTATTGAAGCTGAGTACTCGAGTCGGGGACCCGATAAGGAATCCCACAGTACGGGTAGACGACCTAATCTACGCACTACACAGCAATATCATACAAGGAACCTCTTCAATCTATATCTATCTCTCTGTTCTAGACATCAACCACTGCGACTGCAGGGACATCACAATTACATAAAATAGCTCATATAATATATACAGACGTGCGCGTGAGTGAGTGTGATGGGTGAAAAAAGCACAACTACCCAATCTAATGGTAGAACTCATAGATACTTTGAACGAGAACATGCGTCAATGGACTACAAATATCAGACCGCAAATATGTTTTTTAAACAAATAAATAATTAAACAGCGTTAGAAGAAGAAAGCTTGTTTAAGGACAATTCGTCGATCAGACAAGTAAAGTAATATACAATTTATACGTATGTTTTGCTTAACATTAAAAAAGATTAGGGTTATGAAAATTGATATCCAATATATATGATTCGAACAATTGACTAGTTCTTCAATCGAGGCAAAGCAAGATAAGATAGCAAGCGACACATCTATCACATCATATCGACAATCACGTGATACTACCATAACCTAAACAAATTACATAGACATAATCGTTCGCATTGTCAGTACGGACCCCACAACTCAAAGCATGACGGATACTTTCCTCATAATGACTACTCCAGACTGCTTTCCTTCTCTGCATTCAACAATAGTATTAGATACAATAAGCGAAAGATAGGTGGACAAAGTATACATAGGCCTGGGACACTGACCTGACAGCCTGTCCTAGCAGTTGGTTAGGGACACTTATGTGTACTCCACCTAGCAGGATCGGTACTCGGGGTCCACAGCTCAGCAATAGCTACTGATTGCACTCACCAGATTTGTAATGAAGATTGACTCATTAATTCCTATTTACCTCTTTGGGTTTTAGCTAGAACAGCAGATCTGGCTTTCTTGATAGGGAAGGTAGACGTTGGCCTAAATCGAGGTAGAGATGACTTAATATATGGGTAGCTACTGCGCAAGTGCCTAAATTTTCTGGAGAAAACTGGAGAGCGATGCGAGTAATTATGGCACCTGGATTTGGATGCCACCAGTAGGATATAATCTTAAAGACAAACAATAGGATATTTAAAATGAGAAGAAACTGACAGATATAGTGAAATAAACAACTTAAAATGTATATTCGTGCAACTCAATGTGTATTTCAAAATGTGCACATAATAATTTCTTGTACTTAGTAACATCAATTCGGCCCAACTACGTATATTCCAGATGGAAAATCAAACCAATTCGAATAAATATATTAATAATAAAAAAGATAAAATAAAATATTAATTAAATACTCTCAAAAAATGTAAAATGGAAAAAAACAATGTTACAATGACACTTTCCCTTCGTAAGGAATGAAAAATACATTAATAACAAAAAAAAATTAAAATTAAATATTTATTTCTAGACTGCTATATGGGCGATTATACAAGTAATTTTGAGGACAATTTGGTATTCCCGAACCTATAATCTGAGAAGGAATCTCTCATTAAAGCTTGATGAGAATAACTCTAGCTTAACGGCTTTACTTATCAGTTCCTGAGGAAAACAAATACAAAAGAGAAGAATGATAAGATCACTTATGTATGCAAATGATAAAACTCTACGTACAACTGAGAGATAACGGCTCGCAATTAGCTAGAGATCACCTATTATGGAGAATGAAAGAATTCTTGTATAAAGTCAAAGTCTCTCTGCAAGCTGATCATCAAAGAATATTAACTACTCGATATCATAGAAATATCTCAGCTACCCGAGAAACTCAGAATACATACTCAGTCT
>JBAPLK010000220.1:0-44547 GCA_037832385.1 Rhizophora apiculata
TGATTTGCCTACTGTAAATCCATCAAAATCTATATCTGGGCTCTGTATTGCCACTTGTATCCTAGTCATTTCTCTGTAGTAACCATTGTTTAAACGTATTCGGATTCTTCCTGTTAACTTTACAAGTTATACTTTCTCCGTCATACATATAGTAGTTGATTTACTCATTCAATGACATGAGACCTTCGCGAAAAATGATCCTCACTGATTCATATTTACGAGATAATGTTTTGATTTGTTTTGAGACCATAATTCGAACATGTATAAGCAGGTTCAAAACATTCCAAATCTTAACTTTGTTTTTATACACTACGCCTCTTTAAACTCTTTTTTTTTTCGTATACATTTAGAGTTGCCACGGTATACATCCAAGAGATTCAGGATGGTTGGCCATTCTTCTGCACACTTTTAAGTTTTTAGTAAAAAATTTTCAGTAAATTTGAACCCCATGTACACATCATGCGATAGGGAACTTTATTAGTGACCTATCTAAGTTTATTGTAGAAATTTTCGGGAGTCAAATAACGATTGTAACCATGCAAAATAGAAAGACTTTTCCTTGAGTATAAAGGAAGAGATTACTCACTCCATTTCCGTATCACTCAATGATATATATAATAACTCGGTCATCCATTTCAAATGCATATCCCATTTTTTGCACATATCAGCAGGGTTATGAAAATCCGCGCGAAGCAACTGGCCGTATTTGTATGTGCAAATTGTCATTTGGCGAAATAAGCCCGTGGATATTGAAGTTCCGCAGGCAGTACTTCCTGATACTGTATTTGAAGCAGTTGTTCGAATTCCTTATGATATGCAACTGAAACAAGTTCTTGCTAATGGCAAAAAAGGGGGCTTTGAATGTGGGGGCTGTTCTTATTTTACCCGAGGGATTTGAATTAGCCCCCCTGATCGTATTTCGCCAGAGATGAAAGAAAAGATAGGTAATCTGTCTTTTCAGAGCTATCGACCCACTAAAAAAAAAAATATTCTTGTGATAGGTCCCGTTCCTGGTCAGAAATATAGTGAAATTACCTTTTCCTATTCTTTCTCCGGACCCCGCTAATAAGAAAGATGCTCACTTTTTAAAATATCCCATATACGTAGGCGGAAACAGAGGAAGGGGTCAGATTTATCCCGACGGGAGCAAGAGTAACAATACGGTTTATAATGCTACAGCAGCGGGTATAGTAAGCAAAAATCATACGAAAAGAAAAGGGGGGGTACGAAATAACCATAACAGATGCGTCAGAAGGACGTCAAATAATTGATAGTATACCTCCAGGACCAGAACTTCTTGTTTCAGAAGGCGAATCCATCAAACTTGATCAACCATTAACTAGTAATCCAAATGTGGGCGGATTTGGTCAGGGGGATTCGGAAATAGTGCTTCAAGACCCATTACGTGTCCAAGGTCTTTTGTTCTTTTTTGCATCGGTTATTTTGGCACAAATTTTTTTAGTTCTTAAAAAGAAACAGTTTGAGAAGGTTCAATTATCCGAAATGAATTTCTAGATCCGCGGATTTATCAGCATTAAGTTCTTAAAAAGAAAACAATTTTTTGTTGGCAATTATGTATGATCAAAAAAAATTGTGAAAATCCTTTTTCTTTTGTTTCTATTTTCTTTTATACCAGATTTGGGGAATTACTTGTACCGCATTTCTAGTCATAGTATAAGATATTGGTAAAAAGACGAGTTGAATTTATCCCCCCCTTTTTTTTTTTTCTTTTTTTTTTTTTTAATCTAAATGGGAGGACGGTGTAATTATGTCACTATTGTCAGATTTAACTGTCATAGAATATATCAATAGCTTTTTCTATTCTAATAGAATCAAATTCGACTAGATACTAAGCATAAGATAAGTAAGTAGAAAAGCAAAGGCTAAATGCGGAGAATAAGGGAGTATAGAAGGTATTATTCTATTGGTCTTTACTAGCCTTCGACACAAAAAATATGGGAAAATTTCCTTTTCTTGTGTCGAAATAATAATGATTCTGGATCCCATTTGTCTAAGATTCCCATTCTTAGTTTATTCTTTTTTTTTCCAGGTTTATCATAACCTCTCCTTCTTTTTTTATACGTAATAAATAGAATTATACGCAATAAATAGAATTTATACGTATAAATAAAAAATAGTGGACAAATAAAAAAGAAAGGGAAATTTTTTGAGAAAATATAACTTCTTCAATGAATTTCTAAAAAAAATTTCAACTTTGATTAGATATTAAATATTAAAATAAATTAAAATAAATAGCATACAGTTCTATTAGTATTAGTATAGCAAAATTGGCGTGATATCGGATCGGATCTACATAAATATAGAAAATACATATTCTAATTATGTCATCGAGGAAAAGAAAAGGAAATCAAGTAATTCTTTTCTTTCTTATAACTTTGAAAGTATCGATAGATACTATCAAGGAACAAATGTTCGGAATTAATGAAGTTACGTTTTCAAAAAAACCATTCAGAAAAAAAGTGTAATGGCGTTTTTGAAATATTTGAAATATCAAAGAAAATGGATTCATTTTTTCATTTATAATTTATATGAATAAAAGTATTATGATTATTAAGAACTCAACAGAGTACCCCCCCCCCCCTTTTTTTTCTGTCTGATTTGCGGGGGTCTTGTTGAGTTTCTTATGCTTTCATGTTTACACTTTACTTAGTTCATCCGATTCCTACAGGGATGATCCCAATCCGGAATATGAACCATAAAAGAAAATGCCTATTAAACCAATCACAGGAATACCAGTTACAGTACCTATTATCCAAAGAGGAATCCTTCCAGTAGTATCGGCCATTTATCTCACTTCCCTCCACATTTAATCAAGGGGTCATGCTATAGACATAAACAGTCATAGATAAGTATGAGATGATATCCTTCCGATGAGATAAGAGAATTTCCGCTCTTATTTATTATCCTACTCTTCTCTTTTCTCCTATTAATTGAAGAAATAATTAGAAAATAAAACAGCAAGTACAAAAATGAGCAATAACCCCCAGTAGAGACTGGTACGATTCAATTCAACATTTTGTTCGTTTGGGTTTGATTGTGTCATAGCTTTAGAATTAATTCGAATTAGGTTTATCGTTGGATGAACTGCATTGCTGATATTGACCCCAAAAAAAAAAACGGTAGGTACAGCTAATCCATGAACAGCCAACCATCGCACTGTAAAAATTGGATAGGTTCGATCTATAGTCATTGGGCCTCCTAAAAAGATCTACTAAATTCATCGAGTTGCTCCAAAGAATCAAAACGGCCAGTTATTAATGGAATTCCTTGTCGGCTCTCTGTAAAATATTCATTTGGACGGGGGCTTCCAAATACATCGTAAGCTAAACCCGTGCTGACAAATAACCAACCTGCAATGAATAGGGAAGGTATAGTAATGCTATGAATGACCCAATATCGAATACTGGTAATAAATATCAGCAAAAGAACGTTCTCCTGTGCTTCCAGACATGCCGAGCTCCACATATTTTTGTACAGTCAAAAAGGGATCGATTTCGTAAAAGATAAGATCAGTAAATGAAAATTCACCGAAATTCAATCTTTGTGAGATCGTCAATATTGTACCAAGGGTTTATTTAAAGTATACCGAATCAGTATAGCTATCCTTCTTCTGACACAGCAACGCAATTTCAATCAGTAATGAAGTCCTAAAAAATTTCTTTCTATTTTTTTTTTTTCTTGTCGCGGTAAAACCGTGTACCATAAATCAGGTAAAATGAGAATTTGATGGTTTGCTTTTTAATAATAATAAATAATTCATGAAAGAGATTATCATATTGTCACAATTCAATTCGATGGGAAATCTAAAAATCCCTCCTTCGTAGTTGTATAAAATATAAGAAGAGTTTTTTTTTTGAATCCCTTTTTTCATTTTTTTAATTTATTTTTTTAATTTTTAAGGAAATTTTAAGGAATTAGGTAGTCATACAATAAGAATTAGGTAGTCATACAATAACAAGTACTGGTAGTAGAGAGTATTCGATGAAAGAAGGAGAACAACAAAACATAATTGCAATAATCAATATTCACGATGCACACATTCTTTATTCTTGTATTAGATCAAAAAGTTCTTTCTTGACACTTAACTATAAAGAGAG
The DNA here is from genome assembly GCA_037832385.1 of Rhizophora apiculata. Taxonomy (NCBI): domain Eukaryota; kingdom Viridiplantae; phylum Streptophyta; class Magnoliopsida; order Malpighiales; family Rhizophoraceae; genus Rhizophora; species Rhizophora apiculata. The sequence continues at coordinate 4,119 of JBAPLK010000220.1, forward strand.
GGTTTTTGCTTTTACTTTAATATGGAAAGAAAAAAAAAATGTAAACCCTAGAAAACAAAACCAAAAGAATAATAGGAATTACTAGTTTTAGAATCTTAGAATCTAGTTGGACCAAAACAAAATAAAGATTGAATTTTTTGAGTGATTTGATCAATCATACGATACTTTTTTTTTCTTATTCGAGATATTATGGTAATGAATCGACTAATAAATTTAATTAAGTTAAAATGAAAAAAAAAAAGTAACAAAAAAGTAAAAAGTAAAGGATAAATAAAGGATATTATAAAGAAAAATAGGGATCACTTTTTGTTCGAAAATAAATAAAAAAAAATGGATTCGATACAAATAAAACAAATAAAATACAAGATAGAAATAAAATACAAATAAATCAATAATAAATAAACTGTTTTTTATTATTAATATTTTATTGTTTTAATATTTTTATTGTTTTAATATTAGTTTTCTATTTTATTTCTCAAGAATTTTATTTCTCAAGAGTTGTACAACGAATCCTTTAATTCGGAATCATGCGAGGATAGGTAGATCTCATAGATGATGAATTTCTTTTTTTTACTTATACTCGGTTTAGTACTCTATTTTTGTTAATACCGTCTAGAATCTATAATGATAATGATTGATAAATTCAAAACGTTCACTTGGTATTTTTGTTTATTCTCCTATGTTTCAAAAAATTGAACTTAGGGAAGTGCTTTACAAACACATATGTATAAAAAAAAAATAGTTTATTTAGCTCTTTCATGCTTATTATAACTAGTTATTTCGGTTTTCTACTAACGGCTTTAACTATAACTTCAGTTCTTTTTATTGGTCTGAGCAAGATACGACTTATTTGAAATTCATTAAAATCAACAATTCCTAAAAAGAAAAATAAATTCTTTTGTCGTATTTCAGCTATTCTCTAGTTCCTTGCCATATCAATTTTCAATTTTTGGTTATTGAGATTTCTGGTCAATATGGATTAATATTTAAGGATAGATATTACCTCCCTTTATTAAACAAAATTAAACAAATCCTTTTTAAACAAATTGAAATGATTGAAGTTTTTCTATTTGGAATCGTCTTAGGTCTAATTCCTATTACTTTGGCTGGATTATTTGTAACTGCCTATTTACAATACAGAAGGGGTGATCAGTTGGACCTTTGATTGATTATGATTAACACCTTGTTTTTTTGACCTTCTCCCTTCTTTAATCCACAGGAGGTCAAATTCAAATTGCTGTTTAATTTTTTCTAGATAATTTTTGACCTAACAAAAGAAGAAGAGAATCACGCTCTGTAGGATTTGAACCTACGACATTGGGTTTTGGAGACCCACGTTCTGCCGAACTGAACTAAGAGCGTTTTCTTATCACAAAAAATAAGACTGTAAGGAAAAAGATTCTTTTTTTTAACTCCAATCCATCTTAAACGCCTATACTCTCCTACATAATATGATAAAAATTAAAGATTAGGTATGTCCAATTTGAATTGATCTTAATTGATTCTTCGTTATTGCTCAGGGGTGAAGTAATAGGTAGGGATGACAGGATTTGAACCCGTGACATTTTGTACCCAAAACAAACGCGCTACCAAGCTGCGCTACATCCCTTTCAATTGGTTTACAATGTCATTGTAGAGAATCCCTGGCTTGTTTTTCCACATACTTATTTCATTTTCTCTATTGATATACACAGCTTATCTTGCCATTTCGGCTTTTTGATTCATATCCATATCATATACATATAAATGACAATAAACTTATATATACACTTATTAAACTTATATATACACTTATTAAACTTATATATACACTTATTAAACTTATATATACACTTATTAAACTTATATATACACTTATATATACACTTATATATACTTAATATATATAATATATGATATATATATATGATATGATATATGAAAATATGAAAAATATGAAAATATGAAAAAAAAATATTCTATGAAAAAAATATTGATATATGAAAAAAAAAATATGGAAATATGAAAAAAAAAAAAAAAATAGAAAACCCACCCTAAATTTCATAAATACTCGGGCGGAAAGGGACATATTTGATTTTTTTAAATTAAGAAAAGAAGAATCTTATTTATCAAACCATTGTACATTTTAATTTGAATTAGGTATTTCGGATACAAACCAAATCCGAGTGGCCGTTAACTACCTATATATCTGATCATATATGTATTAAATTCTGTATTACAATAAACATTATTTATTACACTTACACTAACGAAGGAGGATTTCAAATGCGAGATCTAAAAACATATCTATCCGTGGCACCAGTAATAAGTACTCTATGGTTCGGTGCTTTAGCAGGTCTATTGATAGAGATCAATCGTTTTTTCCCGGATGCGTTGACATTCCCTTTTTTTTCATTTTAGTTATTAACGCCGGGGGGTGAAGAAGATTCGAGATATAATTAAATATCTGTGATTACTACCCTCCCCCCTTATTTTTAATTTTTAATTAGAATAAGTTAGAAAAAAGAAATAATAAAAGTGGATTCAAACTTAGCGAAACTCGGAACTCGAATCCAGTCGTCAAGTAAATTAATTCCAATTAAATTAAGAGAACGGAAGTGGAAATACGGTTAGGGCAACAATATCATACAAGATACTTAAATGAAATACTGTACTGTGATTTGAATCTTAAATTTCTACTCTAAATACAGTTTAACACTTATTGTATTATTTTATTAAATTTTATTACTATATTCGTTGCACTATATTCGTTTCAACGAAATCCTTTATAATTTGCTTTCGAGTTAGCAACTTCTATTTTTTCCTTCCTTTCTTCTTGACGTCGGATCGGAAAACAAAAGAGTTGAGTGAATAAAAAACCTAAAGGAGGTTCATGGCCAAGGGTAAAGATGTCCGAGTAAGGGTTTTTTTTGGAATGTACCCTTTGTGTTCGAACCAGTGGTAATAAGAAATCACTAGGCATTTCCAGATATATTACTCAAAAGAATCGACACAATACGCCCAGTCGAGTAGAATTGAGAAAATTCTGTCCCTATTGTTACAAACATACACTTCATGGGGAGATCAAAAAATAGATGGAACTGCTCACCTGCGGGTCACCTTTAGAAGGAAGATGAAAACTGATATACTAACATATAATATGTTAGGATATATATTCTATTTAAATATTAAATAGAAATAAACAAGTAAAATTCTATTTCTTAATTCTAAACATTATAATTTTTGATCCGAGCGAACGAAATAGGATTTTTTTTTTGGAAATGGAAAAAGGAATAAACAAACCATGAATAAATCCAAGCGACTTTTTCTCAAGTCCAAGCGATCTTTTCGCAGACGTTTGCCCCCTATCCAATCGGGGAATCGAATTAATTATAGAAACATGAGTTTAATTAGTCGATTTATTAGTGAACAAGGAAAAATATTGTCTAGACGGGTGAATAGATTGACTTTAAAACAACAACGATTAATTACTATTGCTATAAAACAAGCTCGTATTTTATCTTTGCTACCCTTTCTTAATAATGAAAAACAATTTGAAAAAAGCAAATTGGTTGCAAGAACTACTGGTTTTAGAATCAGAAAAAAATAGGCTTATTCTTCAATTGAATCAAAATTATAATCCGAACTCAAAGATAGATTAATCGTTTTCTCGAAAAATTCAAAAATCCAGATTTGATTGTCGTGTCTTAAGAAAAAAAAAACGAATTGGGGAAGACGAATAAATCTTTTTTTTTTATTGAATATTTTTATTCAGTTTAATTACTTGATCATATTATCATCATATTTTATGATACTAATTATATTAATTTCTATTCTACTTCCCTTTCCCGTAATTCGTTCTCCAAGGAACCTCATGTAAAAAATTCGGTTGGCTTATTTCCAATTTCCTTATTTTTATTTATTATATATAATGTCATTGGAAATCAGATAAAGACAATTTCTATTTAATAGAGCTATTTGTGCAAGTATTTTCCGATTAAGAAACAACTGTCTCTTGTACAGATTGTTTATTAATTTACTGTAACTATAGGATATGTTATTCGTGCGAATTACTGCATTTATTCGAGAAATCCACAAACAACGAAAATTTCTTTTTTGTCTATCTCTATCCCGCTGGGCCGAAACCAAAGCTCTTATTTTTTGTTGAATAATAGTTCGAGTAAGTTTTGAATGAGACCCGCGAAAGCTTGAGGCGAATAAACGAATTTTTGTTTTACGTCTCCGAGCTATATATCCTCGTGTAATTCTGGTCATTGAATAAAGGGAACTTTGATGAATAACTAATTTATTTCTTTTCTTTCAGTTATTCTTTTCTCCTTTTCTAGAATAACAAAACGGATTCTTCCAATGTATAAAAACAATAATTCCAACGGCTTTTGCTACTATAACCTTCCCAACCCCGATTTGTTCTTTTTTTTTTTTCTAGGCATTTCGCCTAGAAAAAAAAATTGTATTGATATTCAGTATCAAGCAAAAACATAACATAATAAATAAAAAACAAGTAGTAAATAGAAATGGATAAAGAAATAGTGGGTTCCATCGTTTCTATGGTTATTTCTTAAACGGTAAGGTCTTCTCTATACACCGGAGCCCCTTCCTTCATTTAATCAATGGTATTGTTAACTTGTACAGTTTACACTTTTTGGCTCTACCCATGAATTATCCAGTAATAGGTCTTTCACAACAATGAGATTATCTATACAGTAACGGTATTTAATTTAATTATGAATATTAGTTGATTGTCTGACCCTGTTAGTCCGTTCTTGCAAGAAGAGTAGGAGTAGGGGCATAATTTTTTTGCCTGTTAATTTTAAACGGATTTCCCCTGTTTAACGGATAATCATTTGATACCACTGGGGAATTTTTTCTCATTTTTAATTGCAAATTGCGATGATTGAATTTGCACCAATGCAATGGAAACCATAAATTTGATACACAATAGAAAGATATGATAGATCTTTTTTTCGATAGTGCAGGAGGTTCTTCTATTCTATCCTATTTATCCGTACTGATTGTGGATAGTGGAAAAATGGTTTTTTTTTTCTTTTTTCCCAGCCCACGATTTGAACGAGTCGCGCATACACCCTAGTACATGTTCCTCGGCGCTGAGGGCATCCCTGAAGAGCAGGGGATTTGGTGACATTTCTGATTGGCTGTCTTGTGTTCCTAATAAGTTGTTTAATAGTTGGCATTTTGAATCGTATGCATAATGAGTCGGTTTAGATCGATCCTAACCTCGGATGATTATGAATTATTTGTATATTATTATTTGTATATTATATTAATATTAATAGAATATTAAAATTGAATATTAAACTCTGGTAAGAAAATTTCAAATCGTGATTTTGATTTACGCGAAATTCTTGCTATTTTTTATGCAACTGCTACAAGATCAACAATTCCATGAGCTTGGGCTTCTGTTGCTGACATAAAAACATCCCTTTCCATGTCTTCAGATACAACCCATAAGGGTTTGCCCGTTCTTTGTGCATAAACTCTTGTGAGGATTTCGCGCAGTTTCAGTAGTTCTTCCGCTTCCAGGACAAATTCTCCTATTTGTGCCTCATAAAAAGCAGCAATAGGTTGATGAATCATTACCCTGATGATATAGGATAATAAATGGTCACTCCATCTCGTATGATTATGATAAGGTGAAGAGAGGGAATAAAGAATAATTAAGACAAACAAATCGAATTGAATAACCGTATAGACATTGTTTCCGTATTGCTCACGGCTCCACAATAGAATTTTTACCTTTTCTTTTACCCTTTCATCGAAGAAACATATAGAGTCTATTAGTCCTAACTCGGTAAATGATCCGATAACCGCCCTTCTTTTATTTAAATTTAAATAGCAGTTAAAAAGAAATACTATGGTGGTTCGGTTGCTTTATTTCATCGGTGATTTAGCAATCCCAAAGTTTATTATTTTTTTTTTATTTGAAAAAAAAAAAATAGTAATGAAAAAAGAATATAATTTTGTTTTTTTCGTACTCTTTCATAATATAAATAATGTTAAAAGCCCTCTAGTGTAAAAACAAAAAAGTTTGTCACGTTGAAATGGACCCCCGTATAGATAAGATAAAATCGGACTGTCCTTAATATTTCTTTCATACTACTCTTTCGATACATAATCTAATGTTAAAAATAAAAACAAGAAAAAAAAATTTCTTATATCGAATTCGAAATGCCGTGCTATTATTACTTTAATATTCATATTTCATTTATTCATATCATATTTCATACATATGGCGAAGACATAGTTTTCTTTTTTCGTTCAAATAAGAATTCATTGGCGCTAAGCGTGGGGAAATGCTAAACGTTTGGTAATTTTTCCGCCGACCAGGAGAAAAGATCCCATTGAAGCGGCTAATCCCATGCACACTGTCTGTACATCCGGTTGCACAAATTGCATAGTATCATAAATAGCTACTCCAGGTATTACCCATCCGCCAGGAGAATTTATAAACAAATACAAATCTTTGGTCTCACTTTCCATACTGAGATATACCATAAGAGCAATAAGTTGATTTGAGATCGGGCTATCAACATCTTGACCTAAAAAAAAGTAATCTTTCTCGATAAAGTCGGTTGATTAGGATTAGGATAAAATTCTATCTAATAGGAACCCCACATGTACCTTTTGATGCATACGGTTCAACAAAAATAAAATCGTGAAAAAAGAATCAATGTGTCGAGTCCAGCCCTCCTTTTTTTTATAATGAGTCCTTTCTAGCTTTTAAGGAAGCGGATTTTCTTTCATTTTTCAAGAAAGATGAATTTTGACCCCTTTGCCTATAACTATAAAAAGTATAAACCTATTAAACTAACTTCTCATTGATGTATTCTTTCATCGAAATCCAATTCAAATCAAAATGTCATTTTCTTGTTGCTGAATGGGCTTTTTCAATCCTTTTAGGTTTGTGCTCTACTCCGAGTAAAGATCTGCCTGATTTTTATTTGCACATATAGGGCAAATGTTCCCAATACTGTACCTTTTTGCTACAACTTCCGTTTTTTTTTTTTTTCAATTCCTTTCACGTTTTCCACCAACACCAAGTATTTAACGTATTCATCATATTATTCGATTGATTATTATTAGCAGTTTGAAATTACTCCTATTTATTATTTATAAATATCTATTTATAAATTAAATATGATAAAGGAGTAATCCTAGCTATATTATCAGTTGGGTTTTTCTAAACGGAGCCTGGATAGTTTATTTTATTGGTCCAAACAAGCCAACCATAAATTATTCTAATTGATAATAGTAATTTAGATACCCCCCAAGGGATAGATTTAATTGCACTTCATTGTATTTCACGCTCCAAATTTTGGATAATTTAATCAAACTTTTGGGGGCAAAAACAGAGGATATCTCGATCTGGAGAGAGAACGGGGAAATTCCATACGGCCCAATATATCTGACAAGTCGTACTATATGTCAATCCAAACTGAATCGTCCTCTCCAGGATTTTTAAAAGGGACTTTTGGAACACCAATAGGCATTAAATGAAAGAAAAAAATTAAGTACTCTAGGTTACTTTGATATGGATATGGATATGAAAATTTCACTTGGATAGTAAACTTAATAATACTAAGGAATTTATTGTCTTATTATATTGGTCTTTATTTTATTATCATATTTTATTTTTATGCGTAGATTCGATAAGTTTATAAAAAAAAAAAGGGGGGAAGATAAACTGAAAATGAATAAAGTCAATTCTTACGAATAGGTCCTGAAACAAATCTGTATGCATTCACTTAACAAATCTGTATGCATTTACTTATATGATAATATAAACTTATATAATAATTATATAATTATATAATAATATAAATAAGATAATATAAATAAAGGGGAGTCCGCCCCCCCCATTGCGTATTGATACTTATCGGATATAGAATAGATTTGCTTCTCTTTGTTCTTACAAACAGGATTGTTACATGAATTACTAATTATTACTAAAAGAATCGAAAGAATATTAGTCTTTTCTCTGAGATGATTTACTGAAAATGAAAAGGAGGGTCCAGAATCCAATGCAATAAAGTTACATAGTGTCTATTTTTCGTTGATAAAGGGTATTTCTATGGGTTTGCCTTGGTATCGCATGTTCATACATGTCCGTATTAATGATCCCGGCCGTTTTGCTGTCTGTTCATATAATGCATACAGCTTTGGTTGCTGGTTGGGCTGGTTTCGATGGCTCTAATATGAATTTAGCGGTTTTTGATCCCTCTGACCGCCTGTTTCGATCCGATGTGGAGACAAGGTTGTTATTACATTGACGCGTTTAGGAATAACCAATTCATGGGGCGGTTGGAGTATCACAGGAGGAACTATCGAATCGCGCATATTTGGAGTTAAGAACATTTCAGCTGGAGCGCATATACTGAGTCCACTTGGCAGCTAAAATGTCTTGGCCTTGGGTATTGGAGTTAAGAAGTAGAATGAACTATTCTTTGTGATACATTACGGAATTCATGTCTCCTTTATCAAGGCAATATTTCCCCGTGTCTCGTTGGTGTTTGCCTCATTCCTGTATATCTCGTGCTATGGGTTTCTGATCGGCATGTCCCTCATTTATCTGCGAACATATAACTCCCATTATGATTCATATAATCCAGCCTTAATCGTATAACATTTAACCTTATATTGCCGTGGATACGTGACGTCGAAAAGTGGTGTGAACACACACCCCATGCTTTTAGAGTTAGTCCATAAGGATCAGACACCCATATTCCAGGACCATACAATCCGGTTACATGAAAAGCGCCAAACCCAAAACAAGCCACTCCTGAGAGAAATAAATGAATTCCAAAGATCTTGGGCAAATCCAAAGAAGGTTTACCTGTACGTTCATCACAAAATATTTCTAGATCCCAATACACCCAATGCCAGATAGCTGCCAAGAAGCACAAGCCGGAAAACACAATATGCGCTCCAGCTACACCTTCATAACTCCAAATACCCGGATTCGTTATAGTTCCTCCTGTGATACTCCAACCGCCCCATGAATTGGTTATTCCTAAACGCGTCATGAAAGGTATAACAAACATACCTTGTCTCCACATCGGATCGAGAACAGGGTCAGAGGGATCAAAAACCGCTAATTCATATAGAGCCATCGAACCAGCCCAACCAGCAACCAAAGCTGTATGCATTATATGAACAGACAGCAAACGGCCGGGATCATTCAATACGACAGTATGAACACGATACCAAGGCAAACCCATAGAAATACCCCTTTATCAACGAAAAATAGACACTATGTAACTTTATTGCATTGGATTCTGGACCCCTCCTTTTCATTTTCAGTAAATCATCTCAGAGAAAAGACTAATATTCTTTCGATTCTTTTAGTAATAATTAGTAATCATGTAACAATCCTGTTTGTAAGAACAAAGAGAAGCAAATCTATTCTATATCCGATAAGTATCAATACGCAATGGGGGGGGGGCGGACTCCCCTTTATTTATATTATCTTTATTTATATTATTATATAATTATATAATTATTATATAAGTTTATATTATCATATAAGTAAATGCATACAGATTTGTTAAGTGAATGCATACAGATTTGTTCAGGACCTATTCGTAAGAATTTGACTTTATTCATTTTCAGTTTATCTTCCCCCCTTTTTTTTTTTATAAACTTATCGAATCTACGCATAAAAATAAAATATGATAATAAAATAAAGACCAATATAATAAAGACAATAAATTCCTTAGTATTATTAAGTTTTACTATCCAAGTGAAATTTTCATATCCATATCCATATCAAAGTAACCTAGAGTACTTAATTTTTTTCTTTCATTTAATGCCTATTGGTGTTCCAAAAGTCCCTTTTAAAAATCCTGGAGAGGACGATTCAGTTTGGATTGACATATAGTACGACTTGTCAGATATATTGGGCCGTATGGAATTTCCCCGTTCTCTCTCCAGATCGAGATATCCTCTGTTTTGCCCCCAAAAGTTTGATTAAATTATCCAAAATTTGGAGCGTGAAATACAATGAAGTGCAATTAAATCTATCCCTTGGGGGGTATCTAAATTACTATTATCAATTAGAATAATTTATGGTTGGCTTGTTTGGACCAATAAAATAAACTATCCAGGCTCCGTTTAGAAAAACCCAACTGATAATATAGCTAGGATTACTCCTTTATCATATTTAATTTATAAATAGATATTTATAAATAATAAATAGGAGTAATTTCAAACTGCTAATAATAATCAATCGAATAATATGATGAATACGTTAAATACTTGGTGTTGGTGGAAAACGTGAAAGGAATTGAAAAAAAAAAAAACGGAAGTTGTAGCAAAAAGGTACAGTATTGGGAACATTTGCCCTATATGTGCAAATAAAAATCAGGCAGATCTTTACTCGGAGTAGAGCACAAACCTAAAAGGATTGAAAAAGCCCATTCAGCAACAAGAAAATGACATTTTGATTTGAATTGGATTTCGATGAAAGAATACATCAATGAGAAGTTAGTTTAATAGGTTTATACTTTTTATAGTTATAGGCAAAGGGGTCAAAATTCATCTTTCTTGAAAAATGAAAGAAAATCCGCTTCCTTAAAAGCTAGAAAGGACTCATTATAAAAAAAGGAGGGCTGGACTCGACACATTGATTCTTTTTTCACGATTTTATTTTTGTTGAACCGTATGCATCAAAAGGTACATGTGGGGTTCCTATTAGATAGAATTTTATCCTAATCCTAATCAACCGACTTTATCGAGAAAGATTACTTTTTTTAGGTCAAGATGTTGATAGCCCGATCTCAAATCAACTTATTGCTCTTATGGTATATCTCAGTATGGAAAGTGAGACCAAAGATTTGTATTTGTTTATAAATTCTCCTGGCGGATGGGTAATACCTGGAGTAGCTATTTATGATACTATGCAATTTGTGCAACCGGATGTACAGACAGTGTGCATGGGATTAGCCGCTTCAATGGGATCTTTTCTCCTGGTCGGCGGAAAAATTACCAAACGTTTAGCATTTCCCCACGCTTAGCGCCAATGAATTCTTATTTGAACGAAAAAAGAAAACTATGTCTTCGCCATATGTATGAAATATGATATGAATAAATGAAATATGAATATTAAAGTAATAATAGCACGGCATTTCGAATTCGATATAAGAAATTTTTTTTTCTTGTTTTTATTTTTAACATTAGATTATGTATCGAAAGAGTAGTATGAAAGAAATATTAAGGACAGTCCGATTTTATCTTATCTATACGGGGGTCCATTTCAACGTGACAAACTTTTTTGTTTTTACACTAGAGGGCTTTTAACATTATTTATATTATGAAAGAGTACGAAAAAAACAAAATTATATTCTTTTTTCATTACTATTTTTTTTTTTCAAATAAAAAAAAAATAATAAACTTTGGGATTGCTAAATCACCGATGAAATAAAGCAACCGAACCACCATAGTATTTCTTTTTAACTGCTATTTAAATTTAAATAAAAGAAGGGCGGTTATCGGATCATTTACCGAGTTAGGACTAATAGACTCTATATGTTTCTTCGATGAAAGGGTAAAAGAAAAGGTAAAAATTCTATTGTGGAGCCGTGAGCAATACGGAAACAATGTCTATACGGTTATTCAATTCGATTTGTTTGTCTTAATTATTCTTTATTCCCTCTCTTCACCTTATCATAATCATACGAGATGGAGTGACCATTTATTATCCTATATCATCAGGGTAATGATTCATCAACCTATTGCTGCTTTTTATGAGGCACAAATAGGAGAATTTGTCCTGGAAGCGGAAGAACTACTGAAACTGCGCGAAATCCTCACAAGAGTTTATGCACAAAGAACGGGCAAACCCTTATGGGTTGTATCTGAAGACATGGAAAGGGATGTTTTTATGTCAGCAACAGAAGCCCAAGCTCATGGAATTGTTGATCTTGTAGCAGTTGCATAAAAAATAGCAAGAATTTCGCGTAAATCAAAATCACGATTTGAAATTTTCTTACCAGAGTTTAATATTCAATTTTAATATTCTATTAATATTAATATAATATACAAATAATAATATACAAATAATTCATAATCATCCGAGGTTAGGATCGATCTAAACCGACTCATTATGCATACGATTCAAAATGCCAACTATTAAACAACTTATTAGGAACACAAGACAGCCAATCAGAAATGTCACCAAATCCCCTGCTCTTCAGGGATGCCCTCAGCGCCGAGGAACATGTACTAGGGTGTATGCGCGACTCGTTCAAATCGTGGGCTGGGAAAAAAGAAAAAAAAAAACCATTTTTCCACTATCCACAATCAGTACGGATAAATAGGATAGAATAGAAGAACCTCCTGCACTATCGAAAAAAAGATCTATCATATCTTTCTATTGTGTATCAAATTTATGGTTTCCATTGCATTGGTGCAAATTCAATCATCGCAATTTGCAATTAAAAATGAGAAAAAATTCCCCAGTGGTATCAAATGATTATCCGTTAAACAGGGGAAATCCGTTTAAAATTAACAGGCAAAAAAATTATGCCCCTACTCCTACTCTTCTTGCAAGAACGGACTAACAGGGTCAGACAATCAACTAATATTCATAATTAAATTAAATACCGTTACTGTATAGATAATCTCATTGTTGTGAAAGACCTATTACTGGATAATTCATGGGTAGAGCCAAAAAGTGTAAACTGTACAAGTTAACAATACCATTGATTAAATGAAGGAAGGGGCTCCGGTGTATAGAGAAGACCTTACCGTTTAAGAAATAACCATAGAAACGATGGAACCCACTATTTCTTTATCCATTTCTATTTACTACTTGTTTTTATTTATTATGTTATGTTTTTGCTTGATACTGAATATCAATACAATTTTTTTTTCTAGGCGAAATGCCTAGAAAAAAAAAAAGAACAAATCGGGGTTGGGAAGGTTATAGTAGCAAAAGCCGTTGGAATTATTGTTTTATACATTGGAAGAATCCGTTTTGTTATTCTAGAAAAGGAGAAAAGAATAACTGAAAGAAAAGAAATAAATTAGTTATTCATCAAAGTTCCCTTTATTCAATGACCAGAATTACACGAGGATATATAGCTCGGAGACGTAAAACAAAAATTCGTTTATTCGCCTCAAGCTTTCGCGGGTCTCATTCAAAACTTACTCGAACTATTATTCAACAAAAAATAAGAGCTTTGGTTTCGGCCCAGCGGGATAGAGATAGACAAAAAAGAAATTTTCGTTGTTTGTGGATTTCTCGAATAAATGCAGTAATTCGCACGAATAACATATCCTATAGTTACAGTAAATTAATAAACAATCTGTACAAGAGACAGTTGTTTCTTAATCGGAAAATACTTGCACAAATAGCTCTATTAAATAGAAATTGTCTTTATCTGATTTCCAATGACATTATATATAATAAATAAAAATAAGGAAATTGGAAATAAGCCAACCGAATTTTTTACATGAGGTTCCTTGGAGAACGAATTACGGGAAAGGGAAGTAGAATAGAAATTAATATAATTAGTATCATAAAATATGATGATAATATGATCAAGTAATTAAACTGAATAAAAATATTCAATAAAAAAAAAAGATTTATTCGTCTTCCCCAATTCGTTTTTTTTTCTTAAGACACGACAATCAAATCTGGATTTTTGAATTTTTCGAGAAAACGATTAATCTATCTTTGAGTTCGGATTATAATTTTGATTCAATTGAAGAATAAGCCTATTTTTTTCTGATTCTAAAACCAGTAGTTCTTGCAACCAATTTGCTTTTTTCAAATTGTTTTTCATTATTAAGAAAGGGTAGCAAAGATAAAATACGAGCTTGTTTTATAGCAATAGTAATTAATCGTTGTTGTTTTAAAGTCAATCTATTCACCCGTCTAGACAATATTTTTCCTTGTTCACTAATAAATCGACTAATTAAACTCATGTTTCTATAATTAATTCGATTCCCCGATTGGATAGGGGGCAAACGTCTGCGAAAAGATCGCTTGGACTTGAGAAAAAGTCGCTTGGATTTATTCATGGTTTGTTTATTCCTTTTTCCATTTCCAAAAAAAAATCCTATTTCGTTCGCTCGGATCAAAAATTATAATGTTTAGAATTAAGAAATAGAATTTTACTTGTTTATTTCTATTTAATATTTAAATAGAATATATATCCTAACATATTATATGTTAGTATATCAGTTTTCATCTTCCTTCTAAAGGTGACCCGCAGGTGAGCAGTTCCATCTATTTTTTGATCTCCCCATGAAGTGTATGTTTGTAACAATAGGGACAGAATTTTCTCAATTCTACTCGACTGGGCGTATTGTGTCGATTCTTTTGAGTAATATATCTGGAAATGCCTAGTGATTTCTTATTACCACTGGTTCGAACACAAAGGGTACATTCCAAAAAAACCCTTACTCGGACATCTTTACCCTTGGCCATGAACCTCCTTTAGGTTTTTTATTCACTCAACTCTTTTGTTTTCCGATCCGACGTCAAGAAGAAAGGAAGGAAAAAATAGAAGTTGCTAACTCGAAAGCAAATTATAAAGGATTTCGTTGAAACGAATATAGTGCAACGAATATAGTAATAAAATTTAATAAAATAATACAATAAGTGTTAAACTGTATTTAGAGTAGAAATTTAAGATTCAAATCACAGTACAGTATTTCATTTAAGTATCTTGTATGATATTGTTGCCCTAACCGTATTTCCACTTCCGTTCTCTTAATTTAATTGGAATTAATTTACTTGACGACTGGATTCGAGTTCCGAGTTTCGCTAAGTTTGAATCCACTTTTATTATTTCTTTTTTCTAACTTATTCTAATTAAAAATTAAAAATAAGGGGGGAGGGTAGTAATCACAGATATTTAATTATATCTCGAATCTTCTTCACCCCCCGGCGTTAATAACTAAAATGAAAAAAAAGGGAATGTCAACGCATCCGGGAAAAAACGATTGATCTCTATCAATAGACCTGCTAAAGCACCGAACCATAGAGTACTTATTACTGGTGCCACGGATAGATATGTTTTTAGATCTCGCATTTGAAATCCTCCTTCGTTAGTGTAAGTGTAATAAATAATGTTTATTGTAATACAGAATTTAATACATATATGATCAGATATATAGGTAGTTAACGGCCACTCGGATTTGGTTTGTATCCGAAATACCTAATTCAAATTAAAATGTACAATGGTTTGATAAATAAGATTCTTCTTTTCTTAATTTAAAAAAATCAAATATGTCCCTTTCCGCCCGAGTATTTATGAAATTTAGGGTGGGTTTTCTATTTTTTTTTTTTTTTTCATATTTCCATATTTTTTTTTCATATATCAATATTTTTTTCATAGAATATTTTTTTTTCATATTTTCATATTTTTCATATTTTCATATATCATATCATATATATATATCATATATTATATATATTAAGTATATATAAGTGTATATATAAGTGTATATATAAGTTTAATAAGTGTATATATAAGTTTAATAAGTGTATATATAAGTTTAATAAGTGTATATATAAGTTTAATAAGTGTATATATAAGTTTATTGTCATTTATATGTATATGATATGGATATGAATCAAAAAGCCGAAATGGCAAGATAAGCTGTGTATATCAATAGAGAAAATGAAATAAGTATGTGGAAAAACAAGCCAGGGATTCTCTACAATGACATTGTAAACCAATTGAAAGGGATGTAGCGCAGCTTGGTAGCGCGTTTGTTTTGGGTACAAAATGTCACGGGTTCAAATCCTGTCATCCCTACCTATTACTTCACCCCTGAGCAATAACGAAGAATCAATTAAGATCAATTCAAATTGGACATACCTAATCTTTAATTTTTATCATATTATGTAGGAGAGTATAGGCGTTTAAGATGGATTGGAGTTAAAAAAAAGAATCTTTTTCCTTACAGTCTTATTTTTTGTGATAAGAAAACGCTCTTAGTTCAGTTCGGCAGAACGTGGGTCTCCAAAACCCAATGTCGTAGGTTCAAATCCTACAGAGCGTGATTCTCTTCTTCTTTTGTTAGGTCAAAAATTATCTAGAAAAAATTAAACAGCAATTTGAATTTGACCTCCTGTGGATTAAAGAAGGGAGAAGGTCAAAAAAACAAGGTGTTAATCATAATCAATCAAAGGTCCAACTGATCACCCCTTCTGTATTGTAAATAGGCAGTTACAAATAATCCAGCCAAAGTAATAGGAATTAGACCTAAGACGATTCCAAATAGAAAAACTTCAATCATTTCAATTTGTTTAAAAAGGATTTGTTTAATTTTGTTTAATAAAGGGAGGTAATATCTATCCTTAAATATTAATCCATATTGACCAGAAATCTCAATAACCAAAAATTGAAAATTGATATGGCAAGGAACTAGAGAATAGCTGAAATACGACAAAAGAATTTATTTTTCTTTTTAGGAATTGTTGATTTTAATGAATTTCAAATAAGTCGTATCTTGCTCAGACCAATAAAAAGAACTGAAGTTATAGTTAAAGCCGTTAGTAGAAAACCGAAATAACTAGTTATAATAAGCATGAAAGAGCTAAATAAACTATTTTTTTTTTATACATATGTGTTTGTAAAGCACTTCCCTAAGTTCAATTTTTTGAAACATAGGAGAATAAACAAAAATACCAAGTGAACGTTTTGAATTTATCAATCATTATCATTATAGATTCTAGACGGTATTAACAAAAATAGAGTACTAAACCGAGTATAAGTAAAAAAAAGAAATTCATCATCTATGAGATCTACCTATCCTCGCATGATTCCGAATTAAAGGATTCGTTGTACAACTCTTGAGAAATAAAATTCTTGAGAAATAAAATAGAAAACTAATATTAAAACAATAAAAATATTAAAACAATAAAATATTAATAATAAAAACAGTTTATTTATTATTGATTTATTTGTATTTTATTTCTATCTTGTATTTTATTTGTTTTATTTGTATCGAATCCATTTTTTTTTTATTTATTTTCGAACAAAAAGTGATCCCTATTTTTCTTTATAATATCCTTTATTTATCCTTTACTTTTTACTTTTTTGTTACTTTTTTTTTTTCATTTTAACTTAATTAAATTTATTAGTCGATTCATTACCATAATATCTCGAATAAGAAAAAAAAAGTATCGTATGATTGATCAAATCACTCAAAAAATTCAATCTTTATTTTGTTTTGGTCCAACTAGATTCTAAGATTCTAAAACTAGTAATTCCTATTATTCTTTTGGTTTTGTTTTCTAGGGTTTACATTTTTTTTTTCTTTCCATATTAAAGTAAAAGCAAAAACCCTCTCTTTATAGTTAAGTGTCAAGAAAGAACTTTTTGATCTAATACAAGAATAAAGAATGTGTGCATCGTGAATATTGATTATTGCAATTATGTTTTGTTGTTCTCCTTCTTTCATCGAATACTCTCTACTACCAGTACTTGTTATTGTATGACTACCTAATTCTTATTGTATGACTACCTAATTCCTTAAAATTTCCTTAAAATTAAAAAAATAAATTAAAAAAATGAAAAAAGGGATTCAAAAAAAAAACTCTTCTTATATTTTATACAACTACGAAGGAGGGATTTTTAGATTTCCCATCGAATTGAATTGTGACAATATGATAATCTCTTTCATGAATTATTTATTATTATTAAAAAGCAAACCATCAAATTCTCATTTTACCTGATTTATGGTACACGGTTTTACCGCGACAAGAAAAAAAAAAATAGAAAGAAATTTTTTAGGACTTCATTACTGATTGAAATTGCGTTGCTGTGTCAGAAGAAGGATAGCTATACTGATTCGGTATACTTTAAATAAACCCTTGGTACAATATTGACGATCTCACAAAGATTGAATTTCGGTGAATTTTCATTTACTGATCTTATCTTTTACGAAATCGATCCCTTTTTGACTGTACAAAAATATGTGGAGCTCGGCATGTCTGGAAGCACAGGAGAACGTTCTTTTGCTGATATTATTACCAGTATTCGATATTGGGTCATTCATAGCATTACTATACCTTCCCTATTCATTGCAGGTTGGTTATTTGTCAGCACGGGTTTAGCTTACGATGTATTTGGAAGCCCCCGTCCAAATGAATATTTTACAGAGAGCCGACAAGGAATTCCATTAATAACTGGCCGTTTTGATTCTTTGGAGCAACTCGATGAATTTAGTAGATCTTTTTAGGAGGCCCCAATGACTATAGATCGAACCTATCCAATTTTTACAGTGCGATGGTTGGCTGTTCATGGATTAGCTGTACCTACCGTTTTTTTTTTTGGGGTCAATATCAGCAATGCAGTTCATCCAACGATAAACCTAATTCGAATTAATTCTAAAGCTATGACACAATCAAACCCAAACGAACAAAATGTTGAATTGAATCGTACCAGTCTCTACTGGGGGTTATTGCTCATTTTTGTACTTGCTGTTTTATTTTCTAATTATTTCTTCAATTAATAGGAGAAAAGAGAAGAGTAGGATAATAAATAAGAGCGGAAATTCTCTTATCTCATCGGAAGGATATCATCTCATACTTATCTATGACTGTTTATGTCTATAGCATGACCCCTTGATTAAATGTGGAGGGAAGTGAGATAAATGGCCGATACTACTGGAAGGATTCCTCTTTGGATAATAGGTACTGTAACTGGTATTCCTGTGATTGGTTTAATAGGCATTTTCTTTTATGGTTCATATTCCGGATTGGGATCATCCCTGTAGGAATCGGATGAACTAAGTAAAGTGTAAACATGAAAGCATAAGAACTCAACAAGACCCCCGCAAATCAGACAGAAAAAAAAGGGGGGGGGGGTACTCTGTTGAGTTCTTAATAATCATAATACTTTATTCATATAAATTATAAATGAAAAAATGAATCCATTTTCTTTGATATTTCAAATATTTCAAAAACGCCATTACACTTTTTTTCTGAATGGTTTTTTTGAAAACGTAACTTCATTAATTCCGAACATTTGTTCCTTGATAGTATCTATCGATACTTTCAAAGTTATAAGAAAGAAAGAATTACTTGATTTCCTTTTCTTTTCCTCGATGACATAATTAGAATATGTATTTTCTATATTTATGTAGATCCGATCCGATATCACGCCAATTTTGCTATACTAATACTAATAGAACTGTATGCTATTTATTTTAATTTATTTTAATATTTAATATCTAATCAAAGTTGAAATTTTTTTTAGAAATTCATTGAAGAAGTTATATTTTCTCAAAAAATTTCCCTTTCTTTTTTATTTGTCCACTATTTTTTATTTATACGTATAAATTCTATTTATTGCGTATAATTCTATTTATTACGTATAAAAAAGAAGGAGAGGTTATGATAAACCTGGAAAAAAAAAGATAAACTAAGAATGGGAATCTTAGACAAATGGGATCCAGAATCATTATTATTTCGACACAAGAAAAGGAAATTTTCCCATATTTTTTGTGTCGAAGGCTAGTAAAGACCAATAGAATAATACCTTCTATACTCCCTTATTCTCCGCATTTAGCCTTTGCTTTTCTACTTACTTATCTTATGCTTAGTATCTAGTCGAATTTGATTCTATTAGAATAGAAAAAGCTATTGATATATTCTATGACAGTTAAATCTGACAATAGTGACATAATTACACCGTCCTCCCATTTAGATTAAAAAAAAAAAAAGAAAAAAAAAAAGGGGGGGATAAATTCAACTCGTCTTTTTACCAATATCTATACTATGACTAGAAATGCGGTACAAGTAATTCCCCAAATCTGGTATAAAAGAAAATAGAAACAAAAGAAAAAGGATTTTCACAATTTTTTTTGATCATACATAATTGCCAACAAAAATTGTTTTCTTTTTAAGAACTTAATGCTGATAAATCCGCGGATCTAGAAATTCATTTCGGATAATTGAACCTTCTCAAACTGTTTCTTTTTAAGAACTAAAAAAATTTGTGCCAAAATAACCGATGCAAAAAAGAACAAAAGACCTTGGACACGTAATGGGTCTTGAAGCACTATTTCCGAATCCCCCTGACCAAATCCGCCCACATTTGGATTACTAGTTAATGGTTGATCAAGTTTGATGGATTCGCCTTCTGAAACAAGAAGTTCTGGTCCTGGAGGTATACTATCAATTATTTGACGTCCTTCTGACGCATCTGTTATGGTTATTTCGTACCCCCCCTTTTCTTTTCGTATGATTTTGCTTACTATACCCGCTGCTGTAGCATTATAAACCGTATTGTTACTCTTGCTCCCGTCGGGATAAATCTGACCCCTTCCTCTGTTTCCGCCTACGTATATGGGATATTTTAAAAAGTGAGCATCTTTCTTATTAGCGGGGTCCGGAGAAAGAATAGGAAAGGTAATTTCACTATATTTCTGACCAGGAACGGGACCTATCACAAGAATATTTTTTTTAGTGGGTCGATAGCTCTGAAAAGACAGATTACCTATCTTTTCTTTCATCTCTGGCGAAATACGATCAGGGGGGGCTAATTCAAATCCCTCGGGTAAAATAAGAACAGCCCCC
Organism: Rhizophora apiculata; assembly: GCA_037832385.1. Taxonomy (NCBI): domain Eukaryota; kingdom Viridiplantae; phylum Streptophyta; class Magnoliopsida; order Malpighiales; family Rhizophoraceae; genus Rhizophora; species Rhizophora apiculata. Next base: position 24,676 of record JBAPLK010000220.1, read on the forward strand.
ACATTCAAAGCCCCCTTTTTGCCATTAGCAAGAACTTGTTTCAGTTGCATATCATAAGGAATTCGAACAACTGCTTCAAATACAGTATCAGGAAGTACTGCCTGCGGAACTTCAATATCCACGGGCTTATTCGCCAAATGACAATTTGCACATACAATACGGCCAGTTGCTTCGCGCGGATTTTCATAACCCTGCTGTGCAAAAATGGGATATGCATTTGAAATGGATGACCGAGTTATTATATATATCATGAGTGATACGGAAATGGAGTGAGTAATCTCTTCCTTTATACAAGAAAAGGTCTTTCTATTTTGCATGGTACAATCGTTGATCCCGAAAATTTCTACAATAAACTTAGATAGGTCACTAATAAAGTTCCCTATCCACGATGCTGGTATTTACTGAAAAATTTTTACTAAAACTAAAATGTGAGAAGAATCTGAATCTCTTGGATGTATAAACTCTTAAATGTATAGAAAAAAAAAGAAAAGAAGTGTATAAAAACAAAGTAAGATTTGGAATGTTTTGCTTATATACAAAATCAAATAACAAACATTCTAATTGAATCAGTGGATCATTTTTCAGTCATTCATTGAATGATAAATCACTACAAGTGACGGAGATATACGATTTAAATAACGGAAGATCCAATATTTAAAAATGGTATCGAGAATGACTGGAAAAGTGGAAACAAGCCCAGATATAATTTGATCATTATGAGCAAATCCAAAATCTTTGTAGATAGAGCCAATCATTAGTTCCCAACCGTGGGGTGAATGGAATCCTATACATAAATCGGTTAATAAAAGAATAGAAAAAGCTTTTATTGTGTCACTTAAGTTATATAGGAATTCTTGCATCCAAGAATTAAGAATAATAAGTTTTTCATTACTTAGAATAGAATAACCACTTAAAATAATGAAACAGATTATATTTGTCGAGAAGTGAAAAATCGTATGGATACCAACCTCATTGTACATCCTGATCAATTCGATCGTTTCTTGGTGGATTCCGATACGAAATTTTTGTAGATGTGTTTCCGGATATTCCTTTATCAGTTCGTCCAAGAGCAAAAGTTCTTCTAATTCTAGGAATTTTTCTAGAATACTCTTTTCTTGGATATCATTGAAAAGGGTTTCGGATTTACTAGTATTCCACCAATTAATAACCCAAGATTCCAGACTTTTATTAAATGAAAAGGGGATCCACCATAGCAAAAATACTAGAGATGTAAGATATAGAAGGGGAATGAATATTTTTTTTTTTTCCATTTTTCGTCTGTAAATTTTTAATGAACTCACCTCATTCGTCGACTCTATACGATCTAATATTTCTATCAAGCATAAATTCTATTACAAGGTTTCGAACTTATTAATCTATTCCCTCTTTTTTATTTGTGAGTCACTGGTTAGCCCTTGAATTTAGAAAGACTACAGAAATAGCCTAAGAAAGCGTACATGAAGGAGGAAAACAAGATTGTTTCCGGATATCTCAATTGCTCAAATTCGAAGCAATTCCCTCTTTTCGACGAATGTCCAAAAGAGTCACTTCAAATTAGGATTTCGAAATAAAAGAATTGCTTTCTATCAAAATATTTGATATTTTGAAAAAAAAAAAATTGCGGACAAAAAAAAAAAAGTTTTTTTTTTATAATTGTTCGTATATTTGGTATATATATAATCTATTTTCTTTGGTTCATCAGTATTGTGAAAAAATTTCAATTAGGTTGTGCTATCGAAGAAAAGAGGACTCTTGGATTTTTTTCCTTCTGCTAAGAAAATGTTCATTCCTCAAAATACTTCAATTGGTACACGCAAAAAATAGGCCAATTCCGCGGCTTTTTGTTCAATTTCTCGTGGAGTCAAATTCTCATCAGTACAAGTCAAAGGAATAGCCCCCTGGCCTCTGATTTCCATATAAAGGACACGCCGAGCATAAATACCTTCTTTAACTTCTATTCTGATAGACTGAATATCGTTCATAAGGAATCGGAGTAAGATGCGCCGATTTTTTCCAGGAAATCCCCAACGAAAAATACACACTATTCCTTCTTTTCTATCGAATCGATCATAACCACTCCCTACATTCCAAAAAATTGTACACCACAAATAAGAACTAATAAATAATCCGGCGATCCCATAGAAAGACATCACGACCCCTTGTGGAAAAAAAATTATTTGCTGAGACGGAAATAAAGATATCAAATTTCTGTCAAGATAACTGGAAATTCCAACCAATAAAAACCCCAAAGAACCTAAAAAAAGTATAAAGGCCCAACAGAAATTACTTGTTTTTCGAGACCCCGCTATAAACTCTATCCATATATGTTCTGATCGAGAACTCATACTAAATTCAGTTGCATTTTATTGGAAGTAGGAGACTAGCCTAAATGAATTTTGATCTTACTTTTTTCCGAAGTAACTTTCATCAACTCGCATTATTCTGATGTGAACCTTTAGGAAGAATTCATGAAATTCGTTAGATCTAAACTAAAATAATAGGAGCCCTTTCTTTCATATGATCGGCTATCTATACACATATGATACATATAGATACATTGGCTTAGCTTTTATTCAGCTATCTATCCAATCTCGACTTATTTTCAAATAGCTCATTTCCTCATATATCCTATTTATGCTTGCCTAAGTTTCATTTATGTTGGTTCATTTATGTTTGAAGGAAGCCACATTTTATTTTATATGATATTATACTAAATAGATATTTATTTGTGTTATAACCCAAGTCTAAGTCTTGAAAAATATATATGTCGGAAATTAAATTTGCCCCATCAGATCTAAAAAATCTTGTTTTTTTGAACATGAAGAGATAAAGAAGCCATTGCAATTGCCGGAAATACTAAGCCTACTAAAGGCACAAAAATAGAGGGTAAGTTGTTGAGAATTGTCATAGAATGGGCACCTCGATTTAATATTTGTACCTGTTATTTATTGTTATAGTTATATTAATTATAGTTATATTAATTTTTTTATTTATTATTGTTATATTATATTGTTAAAAATATATCTTAAAATCATTATAATTCGTATATAATTCTATTAAGTTAAGTATATCTAAGTATATCTAAGTGAGTATAAGAGTATAATAATAAAGTGCAAGGAGTGGAGAACTAACTAAATGAATTTATTCCTCTTTCTACATGAAATATATGTATGATAATCCATTTGTTTGTTATTCTTCTTTATATTATCTTTTTCTTGTCTTATAATTTTTTAATATTTTAATTTTAATTTAATATTTTAATTTTAATAAATTAATAAAGAATAAAGCATTTTTTCCGCTTCTAAATTACCGAAAAACTTGTTCCAATTCGATGCAGCAAGAGGGATTCTTAGTAAAAAAAAATGGGGGATTCGGGGGGATTATAGAAATACGGAAGACTCCATATTTTCTATACAATATAGAGGTAAGAAAAGAACATAAAATTCGTTTTCTTTATTATTTACCTTGTCCAATTGAATTTCGTGGAAGAAAGAATTCACTCTTTTATCTTGTTGATAAAGGTTTCCTAATTAGTAATCAGAACTATCGACAAAAAAAAATTATTTACATAATTCTTTCTACAATTGACTCTTATGTTACCAAAAAAAATACAAGGAATAGATTTTTCCTTTGATTCTGATAAACGATAAATAAATATTTGTTCGCCAGAAATTAAAAAACAAAATTAACTAATTTAATTAACTAATTAACTTAGGGCCCCCTTTCTTTATGATTCAAAGGAAAGAAAGCATGGAGCTGAAATAACTCATTCAGAATACTTTTTAAAGGATTACGTGGTACGATTGGATCGAATAAGCCCTTATGGAATAAAAATTCGGCCGCTTGTGAACCTTCAGGTACTATTTTATTCAATGTTTGTTCAATTACTCTTTTACCGGCAAATGCAATGTAGGCGTTGGGTTCAGCAATAATGATATCCCTAACATACCAAAACTAGCTGTCACCCCACCAGTCGTAGGAGATGTAAGGATTGATACATAAAATAACTTTTTATTCGATTGATAATGATATAAAGCGGAAGATATTTTAGCCATTTGGATCAAGCTCAAACTTCCTTCTTGCATGCGTGCTCCTCCGGAAGCACACACTAGAATAAGTGGTAAAAATTTATTGGTAGCATACTCGATCAAACGAGTAATTTTCTCGCCTACTACGGATCCCATACTACCCCCCATAAACTGAAAATCCATAACCCCAATTGCGACGGGAATGCCGTATAGCTGACCTGTGCCTGTTTGAACAGCCTCGGTTAATCCCGTGTTTCTTTGATAAGAATCAATACGATCTTTATAAGGTTCCTCCTCCGAATGAAATTCAATGGGATCCAAAGATACCATGTCTTCATCCATAGGATCCCACGTTCCGGAATCAATCGAAAGTTCAATTCTATCTGAACTACTCATTTTCAAATGATATCCACATTGTTCACAAATATTCATTCTTGACTTCAAAAATTTCTTATAATTTAATCCATAACAAATTTCGCATTGAACCCACAAATGCCTGTATTTTTGAGTTACATCAAGATCATTAGAACTTTCTCTTATAATTAAATCGCTACCATTTGTACGAGTTTTTAAACGGGAATTCTCGTTTTCATTACGATTTCCGCCTTCACCACAAATGTAACTATAAATGTAACTTTCACTGTAATTGTCACTACCACTTAAAATATAACTATCAATACAGATTTGAGAACAAAGATAAATGTCAATGCAATTATTGATGTAATTATTCCAACTATATTTAGTATCATACATATAATGATCATAGTAGGAGTCGTTACTCCTAGACCCATTATTCAGATAACTAAAATTCCAATAACTATAAAAAAAAAATTTCTAATTCATTCAGAAAGGAATGATGATTGTCAATCTCAAAAACTTGATTTTCAATATCAAAATATATGGAATAACTGTTCTTATTATTATCTCTAACTAAAAAAGTATTATCATCATTGAAATTCCGAATACCCCTCACACCGACTAAACGATCAACATTACTGTCACTAGAACTGTCACTATTGCTCCAACTATGGGGGTTTTTATTTGTATCATTTTAGAATCGGATCTTCGCTTACACTGGTATTTTCAAGAGGATCACGACTACCCCTTGATTTACTTAACTTACATCTGTATTCTAACTTCCCCTTGGATACTATCGAACCGAACCACCATTTTTTCATAAAGCTTTCTTTCCGATATTTAATTTACATCAAAATAAATAAATGAATAATCATTCGATGAAAAGAAAAATCATTTCAATATTTCATTTCCGCTCAGAATACCCATATCGATTCAATCACTAAGAGTATTAACTAATATAACAAAATAAGGAGTAGATTTTGAAAAAAAAAAAATGATTCTCTTTTGCTTTTGTAAGAACCCGAAGTATCACTTCACTATATATGAAAAACCACATTTTCAATTTTAATAATTCTAAATATTAGAATAATTCAAATATTAGAATAATTCTAAATAGAAGTAAATACTAAATAAAATATAAGTAGAATAGGAATTTGTCATGTTATATCAAATTCACGTCGAGAAAAGAAATATTTCTTTTCTTATAATCTTATAAGACTATGAAGAAAAACATTTTTCGTAAGATTTCGTCTATTAATATGAATTATTAATATGAATAAGTTCCTATTCCAACACGGAATGAAAAGGACAATATACAAGATGGGTAGAAGAAGTTGTGATACTTGGCTCGACCCAGGATCCGAAACTCGAGATGTAAAAGAATACACCAATCCTATAGATCCTTAGGATTAATTGTGGATTCCAGACAACAATAGAAAGATTTGAGTTGTTTAGTTTTATATTTTGTATTTGAGATCTTGTATACTTAGCTAAAAATGTATCATCAAAAATATATACAATAGAATCCTTGTATTAGATAGAATCCTTGTATTAGTATCTTTGTATTCGGCTCAATCCTTTTAGTAAAAGATTGGGCCGAGTTTAATTGCAATTCAATTAAGAGAATGAACGTCAATTAATGGATTACGATTACAAAGTATCCATTGCTGGGAATTCAAATTTAATCTCTTTCCATACTTCACAAGCAGCAGCTAGTTCCGGACTCCATTTGCTAGCCTCACGGATAATTTCATTACCCTCACGAGCAAGATCACGTCCCTCATTACGAGCTTGGACACATGCTTCTAGAGATACTCGATTAGCTACAGCACCTGGTGCATTTCCCCAAGGGTGTCCTAAAGTTCCTCCACCGAATTGTAGTACGGAATCATCTCCAAAGATCTCGGTCAGAGCAGGCATATGCCAAACATGAATACCCCCTGAAGCCACGGGCAGAACACCTGGTAAAGAAACCCAATCTTGAGTGAAATAAATACCACGGCTTCGATCTTTTTCAATATAATCATCACGAAGTAGATCAACAAAGCCCAAAGTGATGTCTCTTTCCCCTTCAAGTTTACCTACTACGGTACCGGCATGAATATGGTCCCCGCCAGACAGACGTAATGCCTTAGCTAGTACACGAAAGTGCATACCATGATTCTTCTGTCTATCAATAACTGCATGCATTGCGCGATGAATGTGAAGAAGTAAACCATTATCTCGACAATAATGAGCCAAGCTAGTATTTGCAGTGAATCCCCCTGTTAAGTAGTCATGCATTACGATAGGAACTCCCAATTCTCTGGCACATACAGCCCTTTTTGATCATTTCTTCACATGTACCTGCAGTAGCATTCAAATAATGCCCTTTGATTTCACCAGTTTCCGCCTGTGCTTTATAAAGTGCTTCGGCACAAAATAAGAAACGATCTCTCCAGCGCATAAATGGTTGTGAATTCACGTTCTCATCATCTTTGGTAAAATCAAGTCCACCACGGAGACATTCATAAACCGCTCTACCGTAATTCTTAGCGGATAACCCCAATTTAGGTTTAATAGTACAGCCCAATAGGGGGCGACCATACTTGTTCAATTTATCTCTCTCAACTTGGATGCCATGAGGTGGGCCTTGGAAAGTTTTAATATAAGAAGTAGGAATTCGCAAATCCTCCAGACGTAGAGCGCGTAGGGCTTTGAACCCAAATACATTACCTACAATCGAAGTAAACATATTAGTAACAGAACCTTCTTCAAAAAGGTCTAAGGGGTAAGCTACATAAGCAATATATTGATTTTCTTCTCCAGCAACTGCCTCGATGTGGTAGCATCGTCCTTTATAACGATCAAGACTGGTAAGCCCATCGGTCCACACGGTTGTCCATGTACCAGTAGAAGATTCAGCAGCTACCGCAGCTCCTGCTTCCTCAGGCGGAACTCCAGGTTGAGGAGTTACTCGGAATGCTGCCAAGATATCAGTATCTTTGGTTTCATAGTCAGGAGTATAATAAGTCAATTTATAATCTTTAACACCAGCCTTAAAATCCAACACTTGCTTTAGTCTCTGTTTGTGGTGACATAAGTCCCTCCCTAAAACTCATGAATTAAGAATTCTCCCAGCAACAAGGTCTACTCGCCATGAATTAGGAGTTAATGAAACCTTTCGCAGGAATCTTTCACAAAGCTATCAACCAATATTATTAACTAATAAGAATTTACTAATAAGAATTTGGTTATTAGACCATGTATTTGATTCACCAAATACATCATTATTGTATACTCTTTCATATGTATAGCGCAACCTAATCCTTTTTTTTTTTTCAATTTTCTAAATCTTTAACTTTTTTGATTAACTTTTTTGAATCGAAATATCTAAATAATAAGAAATTTTCTCTTGACATAGATATATGTTGTATATGTAAATCCTATATGTGAAAATATGCAGAATTCGTCTATGAAAAAACAAAAGCAAATAATAATTGCTCGGCGTAAATAAATATGTTGAAATAAAAAAATAAAGGCCCATATGAGATAGAAATAATAAATCGTAAATAGAGTTTAGGTTCGAATTCCATAGATAATATGGATATTATTGTCTATAATGATAGACAAATGAAAGGTTTCCCGAAGCCTTTGTATTCATTCACTTGATATTTTTAAAATGAGTTAGTTGAACTTGAAAATTAAGTAAACAATTAAATTGGATTCGTTGGATGGTACCAACGAAATCGAGTGCTAACTTCCATTTCTTATTGAATTAATCGATCAACTTGCTATCGAACATCTTTTTTGGACTCGAAAAATTTTCAACATATTTTTTTTTTTATTTTTATTTATTATTATGAGAATCAATCCTATTACTTCTGGTCCTGGGGATTCCACGCTTCAAAAAAAGAACTTGGGGCGTATTGCTCAAATCATTGGCCCGGTGCTAGATGTAGCTTTTCCCCCGGGACAGATGCCTAATATTTACAACGCTTTGGTAGTTAAGGGTCAAGATACTGTTGGTCAACAAATTAATGTGACTTGTGAAGCACAACAATTATTAGGAAATAATCGAGTTCGGGCTGTAGCTATGAGTGCTACAGATGGTCTAATGAGAGGAATGGAAGTGATTGACATGGGAGCTCCTCTAAGTGTTCCAGTTGGAGGGGCGACTCTAGGAAGAATTTTCAACGTTCTTGGAGAACCCGTTGATAATTTAGGTCCTGTAAATAGTCGCACAACATCCCCTATTCATAGATCTGCGCCTGCCTTCATACAGTTAGATACAAAATTATCTATTTTTGAAACAGGAATTAAAGTAGTAGATCTTTTAGCCCCCTATCGCCGTGGAGGAAAAATCGGACTATTCGGGGGAGCTGGAGTGGGTAAAACAGTGCTAATTATGGAATTAATCAACAACATTGCGAAAAGCTCATGGGGGTGTATCCGTATTTGGCGGAGTAGGTGAACGTACTCGTGAAGGAAATGATCTTTACATGGAAATGAAAGAATCCGGAGTAATTAATGAAGAAAAATATTGAAGAATCAAAAGTGGCTCTAGTCTATGGTCAGATGAATGAACCGCCGGGAGCCCGTATGAGAGTTGGTTTGACTGCCCTAACTATGGCAGAATATTTCCGAGATGTTAATGAACAAGACGTTACTTCTATTTATCGACAATATCTTCCGTTTCGTCCAAGCAGGATCCGAAGTATCCGCCTTATTAGGTAGAATGCCTTCCGCTGTGGGTTATCAACCTACTCTTAGTACTGAAATGGGTTCTTTACAAGAAAGAATTACTTCTACCAAAGAAGGGTCCATAACTTCTATTCAAGCAGTTTATGTACCTGCGGACGATTTTGACCGATCCCGCTCCTGCTACGACATTTTGCACATTTAGATGCTACTTACTGTACTAATCAAGAGGATTAGCTGCTAAAGGTATCTATCCAGCAGTAGATCTTTAGATTCAACGTCAACTATGCTACAACCTCAGATCGTTGGTGAGGAACATTATGAAACTGCACAAAGGTTAAGCAAACTTTACAACGTTACAAAGAGCTTCAGGACATTATAGCTATCCTTGGCTTGGACGAATTATCTGAAGAGGATCGCTTAACTGTAGCAAGAGCACGAAAAATTGAACGTTTCTTATCACAACCCTTTTTCGTAGCAGAAGTATTTACCGGTTCCCAGGGAAATATGTCGGTCTAGCAGAAACAATTAGAGGGTTTAAATTTGATCCTTTCCGGAGAATTAGATAGTCTTCCTGAACAGGCTTTTTATTTGGTAGGTAACATTATGATGAAAGCTACTGCGAAGGCTACGAATTTAGAAATGGAGAACAACTTGAAGAAATGACCTTAAATCTTTGTGTACTGACCCCGAATCGAATTGTTTGGGGATTCAGAAGTGAAAGAAATCATTTTATCTACTAATAGTGGACAAATTGGCGTATTACCCAATCACGCGCCTATTGCCACAGCGGTCGATATCGGTATTTTTGAAAATACGCCTTAACGGCCAATGGTTAACGATGGCTCTGATGGGCGTTTGCTAGAATAGGCAATAATGAGATTACTATTTTAGTAAATATGCGGAGAAAGGTAGTGACATTGACCACAAGAAGCTCAGCAAACTCTTGAAATAGCGGAAGTTAACTTGAGGAAAGCTGAAGGGAAGAGACAAATAATTGAGGCAAATCTAGCTCTCAGACGAGCGAGGGCACGAGTAGAAGCTATCAATGTGATTTCATAACTATAACTAGTAACTAGTTGGTGCGGTAATTCGGATTACATGATAAACTTCTCTGAATGTAAACGAGACCTAACTGAGCTATAGCCCTTGTGCTTGTAATACATATTTTATTATGTCGATAATTTCTTGTCAAGCTAAATATTATAGGATCCAATATCCTATTTATTTCTTTGATCTGTTTGATCGATTTGATCTGTTTGATCGATATTGCTTATAAATAATATTCCATTTATAATCCATCGATGTGATGGGTTTCATTTGTTTATCTTTGTAATGATAAATAACCTACTTAACTCAGTGGTTAGAGTATTGCTTTCATACGGCGGGAGTCATTGGTTCAAATCCAATAGTAGGTAGAACTCATTAGATATTAGAATCAATGCTATCTAATAAGTTTTTCTACCCACCCTATAATTTGGTGATTTTTTAATTTGGTGATTTTTTATCTTTTCCATTCCATTCTATTTCTCTATTTCAATTTCGTTTTTGAATTCAAAAATTTGTTGTTGTATTATAATCAAATTGTACTTATGATTCTATGCAATTAGCAGAATAAAATAAGGGATATAAACAGAACTTCTGTATAAACAGAACTTCTGTTTATACAGAAGTTCTTTTGATTATTCGTCCGCACCAACTAGTTACTAGTTATAGTTATGAAATCACATTGATAGCTTCTACTCGTGCCCTCGCTCGTCTGAGAGCTAGATTTGCCTCAATTATTTGTCTCTTCCCTTCAGCTTTCCTCAAGTTAACTTCCGCTATTTCAAGAGTTTGCTGAGCTTCTTGTGGATCAATGTCACTACCTTTCTCCGCATCATTTACTAAAATAGTAATCTCATTATTGCCTATTCTAGCAAAACCGCCCATCAGAGCCATCGTTAACCATTGGCCGTTAAGGCGTATTTTCAAAATACCGATATCGACCGCTGTGGCAATAGGCGCGTGATTGGGTAATACGCCAATTTGTCCACTATTAGTAGATAAAATGATTTCTTTCACTTCTGAATCCCAAACAATTCGATTCGGGGTCAGTACACAAAGATTTAAGGTCATTTCTTCAAGTTGTTCTCCATTTCTAAATTCGTAGCCTTCGCAGTAGCTTCATCAATGTTACCTACCAAATAAAAAGCCTGTTCAGGAAGACTATCTAATTCTCCGGAAAGGATCAATTTAAACCCTCTAATTGTTTCTGCTAGACCGACATATTTCCCTGGGGAACCGGTAAATACTTCTGCTACGAAAAAGGGTTGTGATAAGAAACGTTCAATTTTTCGTGCTCTTGCTACAGTTAAGCGATCCTCTTCAGATAATTCGTCCAAGCCAAGGATAGCTATAATGTCCTGAAGCTCTTTGTAACGTTGTAAAGTTTGCTTAACCCTTTGTGCAGTTTCATAATGTTCCTCACCAACGATCTGAGGTTGTAGCATAGTTGACGTTGAATCTAAAGGATCTACTGCTGGATAGATACCTTTAGCAGCTAATCCTCTTGATAGTACAGTAGTAGCATCTAAATGTGCAAATGTCGTAGCAGGAGCGGGATCGGTCAAATCGTCCGCAGGTACATAAACTGCTTGAATAGAAGTTATGGACCCTTCTTTGGTAGAAGTAATTCTTTCTTGTAAAGAACCCATTTCAGTACTAAGAGTAGGTTGATAACCCACAGCGGAAGGCATTCTACCTAATAAGGCGGATACTTCGGATCCTGCTTGGACGAAACGGAAGATATTGTCGATAAATAGAAGTACGTCTTGTTCATTAACATCTCGGAAATATTCTGCCATAGTTAGGGCAGTCAAACCAACTCTCATACGGGCTCCCGGCGGTTCATTCATCTGACCATAGACTAGAGCCACTTTTGATTCTTCAATATTTTCTTCATTAATTACTCCGGATTCTTTCATTTCCATGTAAAGATCATTTCCTTCACGAGTACGTTCACCTACTCCGCCAAATACGGATACACCCCCATGAGCTTTCGCAATGTTGTTGATTAATTCCATAATTAGCACTGTTTTACCCACTCCAGCTCCCCCGAATAGTCCGATTTTTCCTCCACGGCGATAGGGGGCTAAAAGATCTACTACTTTAATTCCTGTTTCAAAAATAGATAATTTTGTATCTAACTGTATGAAGGCAGGCGCAGATCTATGAATAGGGGATGTTGTGCGACTATTTACAGGACCTAAATTATCAACGGGTTCTCCAAGAACGTTGAAAATTCTTCCTAGAGTCGCCCCTCCAACTGGAACACTTAGAGGAGCTCCCATGTCAATCACTTCCATTCCTCTCATTAGACCATCTGTAGCACTCATAGCTACAGCCCGAACTCGATTATTTCCTAATAATTGTTGTGCTTCACAAGTCACATTAATTTGTTGACCAACAGTATCTTGACCCTTAACTACCAAAGCGTTGTAAATATTAGGCATCTGTCCCGGGGGAAAAGCTACATCTAGCACCGGGCCAATGATTTGAGCAATACGCCCCAAGTTCTTTTTTTGAAGCGTGGAATCCCCAGGACCAGAAGTAATAGGATTGATTCTCATAATAATAAATAAAAATAAAAAAAAAAATATGTTGAAAATTTTCGAGTCCAAAAAAGATGTTCGATAGCAAGTTGATCGATTAATTCAATAAGAAATGGAAGTTAGCACTCGATTTCGTTGGTACCATCCAACGAATCCAATTTAATTGTTTACTTAATTTTCAAGTTCAACTAACTCATTTTAAAAATATCAAGTGAATGAATACAAAGGCTTCGGGAAACCTTTCATTTGTCTATCATTATAGACAATAATATCCATATTATCTATGGAATTCGAACCTAAACTCTATTTACGATTTATTATTTCTATCTCATATGGGCCTTTATTTTTTATTTCAACATATTTATTTACGCCGAGCAATTATTATTTGCTTTTGTTTTTTCATAGACGAATTCTGCATATTTTCACATATAGGATTTACATATACAACATATATCTATGTCAAGAGAAAATTTCTTATTATTTAGATATTTCGATTCAAAAAAGTTAATCAAAAAAGTTAAAGATTTAGAAAATTGAAAAAAAAAAAGGATTAGGTTGCGCTATACATATGAAAGAGTATACAATAATGATGTATTTGGTGAATCAAATACATGGTCTAATAACCAAATTCTTATTAGTAAATTCTTATTAGTTAATAATATTGGTTGATAGCTTTGTGAAAGATTCCTGCGAAAGGTTTCATTAACTCCTAATTCATGGCGAGTAGACCTTGTTGCTGGGAGAATTCTTAATTCATGAGTTTTAGGGAGGGACTTATGTCACCACAAACAGAGACTAAAGCAAGTGTTGGATTTAAGGCTGGTGTTAAAGATTATAAATTGACTTATTATACTCCTGACTATGAAACCAAAGATACTGATATCTTGGCAGCATTCCGAGTAACTCCTCAACCTGGAGTTCCGCCTGAGGAAGCAGGAGCTGCGGTAGCTGCTGAATCTTCTACTGGTACATGGACAACCGTGTGGACCGATGGGCTTACCAGTCTTGATCGTTATAAAGGACGATGCTACCACATCGAGGCAGTTGCTGGAGAAGAAAATCAATATATTGCTTATGTAGCTTACCCCTTAGACCTTTTTGAAGAAGGTTCTGTTACTAATATGTTTACTTCGATTGTAGGTAATGTATTTGGGTTCAAAGCCCTACGCGCTCTACGTCTGGAGGATTTGCGAATTCCTACTTCTTATATTAAAACTTTCCAAGGCCCACCTCATGGCATCCAAGTTGAGAGAGATAAATTGAACAAGTATGGTCGCCCCCTATTGGGCTGTACTATTAAACCTAAATTGGGGTTATCCGCTAAGAATTACGGTAGAGCGGTTTATGAATGTCTCCGTGGTGGACTTGATTTTACCAAAGATGATGAGAACGTGAATTCACAACCATTTATGCGCTGGAGAGATCGTTTCTTATTTTGTGCCGAAGCACTTTATAAAGCACAGGCGGAAACTGGTGAAATCAAAGGGCATTATTTGAATGCTACTGCAGGTACATGTGAAGAAATGATCAAAAGGGCTGTATGTGCCAGAGAATTGGGAGTTCCTATCGTAATGCATGACTACTTAACAGGGGGATTCACTGCAAATACTAGCTTGGCTCATTATTGTCGAGATAATGGTTTACTTCTTCACATTCATCGCGCAATGCATGCAGTTATTGATAGACAGAAGAATCATGGTATGCACTTTCGTGTACTAGCTAAGGCATTACGTCTGTCTGGCGGGGACCATATTCATGCCGGTACCGTAGTAGGTAAACTTGAAGGGGAAAGAGACATCACTTTGGGCTTTGTTGATCTACTTCGTGATGATTATATTGAAAAAGATCGAAGCCGTGGTATTTATTTCACTCAAGATTGGGTTTCTTTACCAGGTGTTCTGCCCGTGGCTTCAGGGGGTATTCATGTTTGGCATATGCCTGCTCTGACCGAGATCTTTGGAGATGATTCCGTACTACAATTCGGTGGAGGAACTTTAGGACACCCTTGGGGAAATGCACCAGGTGCTGTAGCTAATCGAGTATCTCTAGAAGCATGTGTCCAAGCTCGTAATGAGGGACGTGATCTTGCTCGTGAGGGTAATGAAATTATCCGTGAGGCTAGCAAATGGAGTCCGGAACTAGCTGCTGCTTGTGAAGTATGGAAAGAGATTAAATTTGAATTCCCAGCAATGGATACTTTGTAATCGTAATCCATTAATTGACGTTCATTCTCTTAATTGAATTGCAATTAAACTCGGCCCAATCTTTTACTAAAAGGATTGAGCCGAATACAAAGATACTAATACAAGGATTCTATCTAATACAAGGATTCTATTGTATATATTTTTGATGATACATTTTTAGCTAAGTATACAAGATCTCAAATACAAAATATAAAACTAAACAACTCAAATCTTTCTATTGTTGTCTGGAATCCACAATTAATCCTAAGGATCTATAGGATTGGTGTATTCTTTTACATCTCGAGTTTCGGATCCTGGGTCGAGCCAAGTATCACAACTTCTTCTACCCATCTTGTATATTGTCCTTTTCATTCCGTGTTGGAATAGGAACTTATTCATATTAATAATTCATATTAATAGACGAAATCTTACGAAAAATGTTTTTCTTCATAGTCTTATAAGATTATAAGAAAAGAAATATTTCTTTTCTCGACGTGAATTTGATATAACATGACAAATTCCTATTCTACTTATATTTTATTTAGTATTTACTTCTATTTAGAATTATTCTAATATTTGAATTATTCTAATATTTAGAATTATTAAAATTGAAAATGTGGTTTTTCATATATAGTGAAGTGATACTTCGGGTTCTTACAAAAGCAAAAGAGAATCATTTTTTTTTTTCAAAATCTACTCCTTATTTTGTTATATTAGTTAATACTCTTAGTGATTGAATCGATATGGGTATTCTGAGCGGAAATGAAATATTGAAATGATTTTTCTTTTCATCGAATGATTATTCATTTATTTATTTTGATGTAAATTAAATATCGGAAAGAAAGCTTTATGAAAAAATGGTGGTTCGGTTCGATAGTATCCAAGGGGAAGTTAGAATACAGATGTAAGTTAAGTAAATCAAGGGGTAGTCGTGATCCTCTTGAAAATACCAGTGTAAGCGAAGATCCGATTCTAAATGATACAAATAAAAACCCCCATAGTTGGAGCAATAGTGACAGTTCTAGTGACAGTAATGTTGATCGTTTAGTCGGTGTGAGGGGTATTCGGAATTTCAATGATGATAATACTTTTTTAGTTAGAGATAATAATAAGAACAGTTATTCCATATATTTTGATATTGAAAATCAAGTTTTTGAGATTGACAATCATCATTCCTTTCTGAATGAATTAGAAATTTTTTTTTATAGTTATTGGAATTTTAGTTATCTGAATAATGGGTCTAGGAGTAACGACTCCTACTATGATCATTATATGTATGATACTAAATATAGTTGGAATAATTACATCAATAATTGCATTGACATTTATCTTTGTTCTCAAATCTGTATTGATAGTTATATTTTAAGTGGTAGTGACAATTACAGTGAAAGTTACATTTATAGTTACATTTGTGGTGAAGGCGGAAATCGTAATGAAAACGAGAATTCCCGTTTAAAAACTCGTACAAATGGTAGCGATTTAATTATAAGAGAAAGTTCTAATGATCTTGATGTAACTCAAAAATACAGGCATTTGTGGGTTCAATGCGAAATTTGTTATGGATTAAATTATAAGAAATTTTTGAAGTCAAGAATGAATATTTGTGAACAATGTGGATATCATTTGAAAATGAGTAGTTCAGATAGAATTGAACTTTCGATTGATTCCGGAACGTGGGATCCTATGGATGAAGACATGGTATCTTTGGATCCCATTGAATTTCATTCGGAGGAGGAACCTTATAAAGATCGTATTGATTCTTATCAAAGAAACACGGGATTAACCGAGGCTGTTCAAACAGGCACAGGTCAGCTATACGGCATTCCCGTCGCAATTGGGGTTATGGATTTTCAGTTTATGGGGGGTAGTATGGGATCCGTAGTAGGCGAGAAAATTACTCGTTTGATCGAGTATGCTACCAATAAATTTTTACCACTTATTCTAGTGTGTGCTTCCGGAGGAGCACGCATGCAAGAAGGAAGTTTGAGCTTGATCCAAATGGCTAAAATATCTTCCGCTTTATATCATTATCAATCGAATAAAAAGTTATTTTATGTATCAATCCTTACATCTCCTACGACTGGTGGGGTGACAGCTAGTTTTGGTATGTTAGGGGATATCATTATTGCTGAACCCAACGCCTACATTGCATTTGCCGGTAAAAGAGTAATTGAACAAACATTGAATAAAATAGTACCTGAAGGTTCACAAGCGGCCGAATTTTTATTCCATAAGGGCTTATTCGATCCAATCGTACCACGTAATCCTTTAAAAAGTATTCTGAATGAGTTATTTCAGCTCCATGCTTTCTTTCCTTTGAATCATAAAGAAAGGGGGCCCTAAGTTAATTAGTTAATTAAATTAGTTAATTTTGTTTTTTAATTTCTGGCGAACAAATATTTATTTATCGTTTATCAGAATCAAAGGAAAAATCTATTCCTTGTATTTTTTTTGGTAACATAAGAGTCAATTGTAGAAAGAATTATGTAAATAATTTTTTTTTGTCGATAGTTCTGATTACTAATTAGGAAACCTTTATCAACAAGATAAAAGAGTGAATTCTTTCTTCCACGAAATTCAATTGGACAAGGTAAATAATAAAGAAAACGAATTTTATGTTCTTTTCTTACCTCTATATTGTATAGAAAATATGGAGTCTTCCGTATTTCTATAATCCCCCCGAATCCCCCATTTTTTTTTTACTAAGAATCCCTCTTGCTGCATCGAATTGGAACAAGTTTTTCGGTAATTTAGAAGCGGAAAAAATGCTTTATTCTTTATTAATTTATTAAAATTAAAATATTAAATTAAAATTAAAATATTAAAAAATTATAAGACAAGAAAAAGATAATATAAAGAAGAATAACAAACAAATGGATTATCATACATATATTTCATGTAGAAAGAGGAATAAATTCATTTAGTTAGTTCTCCACTCCTTGCACTTTATTATTATACTCTTATACTCACTTAGATATACTTAGATATACTTAACTTAATAGAATTATATACGAATTATAATGATTTTAAGATATATTTTTAACAATATAATATAACAATAATAAATAAAAAAATTAATATAACTATAATTAATATAACTATAACAATAAATAACAGGTACAAATATTAAATCGAGGTGCCCATTCTATGACAATTCTCAACAACTTACCCTCTATTTTTGTGCCTTTAGTAGGCTTAGTATTTCCGGCAATTGCAATGGCTTCTTTATCTCTTCATGTTCAAAAAAACAAGATTTTTTAGATCTGATGGGGCAAATTTAATTTCCGACATATATATTTTTCAAGACTTAGACTTGGGTTATAACACAAATAAATATCTATTTAGTATAATATCATATAAAATAAAATGTGGCTTCCTTCAAACATAAATGAACCAACATAAATGAAACTTAGGCAAGCATAAATAGGATATATGAGGAAATGAGCTATTTGAAAATAAGTCGAGATTGGATAGATAGCTGAATAAAAGCTAAGCCAATGTATCTATATGTATCATATGTGTATAGATAGCCGATCATATGAAAGAAAGGGCTCCTATTATTTTAGTTTAGATCTAACGAATTTCATGAATTCTTCCTAAAGGTTCACATCAGAATAATGCGAGTTGATGAAAGTTACTTCGGAAAAAAGTAAGATCAAAATTCATTTAGGCTAGTCTCCTACTTCCAATAAAATGCAACTGAATTTAGTATGAGTTCTCGATCAGAACATATATGGATAGAGTTTATAGCGGGGTCTCGAAAAACAAGTAATTTCTGTTGGGCCTTTATACTTTTTTTAGGTTCTTTGGGGTTTTTATTGGTTGGAATTTCCAGTTATCTTGACAGAAATTTGATATCTTTATTTCCGTCTCAGCAAATAATTTTTTTTCCACAAGGGGTCGTGATGTCTTTCTATGGGATCGCCGGATTATTTATTAGTTCTTATTTGTGGTGTACAATTTTTTGGAATGTAGGGAGTGGTTATGATCGATTCGATAGAAAAGAAGGAATAGTGTGTATTTTTCGTTGGGGATTTCCTGGAAAAAATCGGCGCATCTTACTCCGATTCCTTATGAACGATATTCAGTCTATCAGAATAGAAGTTAAAGAAGGTATTTATGCTCGGCGTGTCCTTTATATGGAAATCAGAGGCCAGGGGGCTATTCCTTTGACTTGTACTGATGAGAATTTGACTCCACGAGAAATTGAACAAAAAGCCGCGGAATTGGCCTATTTTTTGCGTGTACCAATTGAAGTATTTTGAGGAATGAACATTTTCTTAGCAGAAGGAAAAAAATCCAAGAGTCCTCTTTTCTTCGATAGCACAACCTAATTGAAATTTTTTCACAATACTGATGAACCAAAGAAAATAGATTATATATATACCAAATATACGAACAATTATAAAAAAAAAACTTTTTTTTTTTTGTCCGCAATTTTTTTTTTTTCAAAATATCAAATATTTTGATAGAAAGCAATTCTTTTATTTCGAAATCCTAATTTGAAGTGACTCTTTTGGACATTCGTCGAAAAGAGGGAATTGCTTCGAATTTGAGCAATTGAGATATCCGGAAACAATCTTGTTTTCCTCCTTCATGTACGCTTTCTTAGGCTATTTCTGTAGTCTTTCTAAATTCAAGGGCTAACCAGTGACTCACAAATAAAAAAGAGGGAATAGATTAATAAGTTCGAAACCTTGTAATAGAATTTATGCTTGATAGAAATATTAGATCGTATAGAGTCGACGAATGAGGTGAGTTCATTAAAAATTTACAGACGAAAAATGGAAAAAAAAAAATATTCATTCCCCTTCTATATCTTACATCTCTAGTATTTTTGCTATGGTGGATCCCCTTTTCATTTAATAAAAGTCTGGAATCTTGGGTTATTAATTGGTGGAATACTAGTAAATCCGAAACCCTTTTCAATGATATCCAAGAAAAGAGTATTCTAGAAAAATTCCTAGAATTAGAAGAACTTTTGCTCTTGGACGAACTGATAAAGGAATATCCGGAAACACATCTACAAAA
>JBAPLK010000221.1:0-22000 GCA_037832385.1 Rhizophora apiculata
ATTTCGTATCGGAATCCACCAAGAAACGATCGAATTGATCAGGATGTACAATGAGGTTGGTATCCATACGATTTTTCACTTCTCGACAAATATAATCTGTTTCATTATTTTAAGTGGTTATTCTATTCTAAGTAATGAAAAACTTATTATTCTTAATTCTTGGATGCAAGAATTCCTATATAACTTAAGTGACACAATAAAAGCTTTTTCTATTCTTTTATTAACCGATTTATGTATAGGATTCCATTCACCCCACGGTTGGGAACTAATGATTGGCTCTATCTACAAAGATTTTGGATTTGCTCATAATGATCAAATTATATCTGGGCTTGTTTCCACTTTTCCAGTCATTCTCGATACCATTTTTAAATATTGGATCTTCCGTTATTTAAATCGTATATCTCCGTCACTTGTAGTGATTTATCATTCAATGAATGACTGAAAAATGATCCACTGATTCAATTAGAATGTTTGTTATTTGATTTTGTATATAAGCAAAACATTCCAAATCTTACTTTGTTTTTATACACTTCTTTTCTTTTTTTTTCTATACATTTAAGAGTTTATACATCCAAGAGATTCAGATTCTTCTCACATTTTAGTTTTAGTAAAAATTTTTCAGTAAATACCAGCATCGTGGATAGGGAACTTTATTAGTGACCTATCTAAGTTTATTGTAGAAATTTTCGGGATCAACGATTGTACCATGCAAAATAGAAAGACCTTTTCTTGTATAAAGGAAGAGATTACTCACTCCATTTCCGTATCACTCATGATATATATAATAACTCGGTCATCCATTTCAAATGCATATCCCATTTTTGCACAGCAGGGTTATGAAAATCCGCGCGAAGCAACTGGCCGTATTGTATGTGCAAATTGTCATTTGGCGAATAAGCCCGTGGATATTGAAGTTCCGCAGGCAGTACTTCCTGATACTGTATTTGAAGCAGTTGTTCGAATTCCTTATGATATGCAACTGAAACAAGTTCTTGCTAATGGCAAAAAGGGGGCTTTGAATGTGGGGGCTGTTCTTATTTTACCCGAGGGATTTGAATTAGCCCCCCCTGATCGTATTTCGCCAGAGATGAAAGAAAAGATAGGTAATCTGTCTTTTCAGAGCTATCGACCCACTAAAAAAAATATTCTTGTGATAGGTCCCGTTCCTGGTCAGAAATATAGTGAAATTACCTTTCCTATTCTTTCTCCGGACCCCGCTAATAAGAAAGATGCTCACTTTTTAAAATATCCCATATACGTAGGCGGAAACAGAGGAAGGGGTCAGATTTATCCCGACGGGAGCAAGAGTAACAATACGGTTTATAATGCTACAGCAGCGGGTATAGTAAGCAAAATCATACGAAAAGAAAAGGGGGGGTACGAAATAACCATAACAGATGCGTCAGAAGGACGTCAAATAATTGATAGTATACCTCCAGGACCAGAACTTCTTGTTTCAGAAGGCGAATCCATCAAACTTGATCAACCATTAACTAGTAATCCAAATGTGGGCGGATTTGGTCAGGGGGATTCGGAAATAGTGCTTCAAGACCCATTACGTGTCCAAGGTCTTTTGTTCTTTTTTGCATCGGTTATTTTGGCACAAATTTTTTTAGTTCTTAAAAAGAAACAGTTTGAGAAGGTTCAATTATCCGAAATGAATTTCTAGATCCGCGGATTTATCAGCATTAAGTTCTTAAAAAGAAAACAATTTTTGTTGGCAATTATGTATGATCAAAAAAAATTGTGAAAATCCTTTTTCTTTTGTTTCTATTTTCTTTTATACCAGATTTGGGGAATTACTTGTACCGCATTTCTAGTCATAGTATAGATATTGGTAAAAAGACGAGTTGAATTTATCCCCCCCTTTTTTTTTTTTCTTTTTTTTTTTTTAATCTAAATGGGAGGACGGTGTAATTATGTCACTATTGTCAGATTTAACTGTCATAGAATATATCAATAGCTTTTTCTATTCTAATAGAATCAAATTCGACTAGATACTAAGCATAAGATAAGTAAGTAGAAAAGCAAAGGCTAAATGCGGAGAATAAGGGAGTATAGAAGGTATTATTCTATTGGTCTTTACTAGCCTTCGACACAAAAAATATGGGAAAATTTCCTTTTCTTGTGTCGAAATAATAATGATTCTGGATCCCATTTGTCTAAGATTCCCATTCTTAGTTTATCTTTTTTTTTCCAGGTTTATCATAACCTCTCCTTCTTTTTTATACGTAATAAATAGAATTATACGCAATAAATAGAATTTATACGTATAAATAAAAAATAGTGGACAAATAAAAAAGAAAGGGAAATTTTTTGAGAAAATATAACTTCTTCAATGAATTTCTAAAAAAAATTTCAACTTTGATTAGATATTAAATATTAAAATAAATTAAAATAAATAGCATACAGTTCTATTAGTATTAGTATAGCAAAATTGGCGTGATATCGGATCGGATCTACATAAATATAGAAAATACATATTCTAATTATGTCATCGAGGAAAAGAAAAGGAAATCAAGTAATTCTTTCTTTCTTATAACTTTGAAAGTATCGATAGATACTATCAAGGAACAAATGTTCGGAATTAATGAAGTTACGTTTTCAAAAAAACCATTCAGAAAAAAAGTGTAATGGCGTTTTTGAAATATTTGAAATATCAAAGAAAATGGATTCATTTTTTCATTTATAATTTATATGAATAAAGTATTATGATTATTAAGAACTCAACAGAGTACCCCCCCCCCCTTTTTTTTCTGTCTGATTTGCGGGGGTCTTGTTGAGTTCTTATGCTTTCATGTTTACACTTTACTTAGTTCATCCGATTCCTACAGGGATGATCCCAATCCGGAATATGAACCATAAAAGAAAATGCCTATTAAACCAATCACAGGAATACCAGTTACAGTACCTATTATCCAAAGAGGAATCCTTCCAGTAGTATCGGCCATTTATCTCACTTCCCTCCACATTTAATCAAGGGGTCATGCTATAGACATAAACAGTCATAGATAAGTATGAGATGATATCCTTCCGATGAGATAAGAGAATTTCCGCTCTTATTTATTATCCTACTCTTCTCTTTTCTCCTATTAATTGAAGAAATAATTAGAAAATAAAACAGCAAGTACAAAAATGAGCAATAACCCCCAGTAGAGACTGGTACGATTCAATTCAACATTTTGTTCGTTTGGGTTTGATTGTGTCATAGCTTTAGAATTAATTCGAATTAGGTTTATCGTTGGATGAACTGCATTGCTGATATTGACCCCAAAAAAAAAACGGTAGGTACAGCTAATCCATGAACAGCCAACCATCGCACTGTAAAAATTGGATAGGTTCGATCTATAGTCATTGGGGCCTCCTAAAAAGATCTACTAAATTCATCGAGTTGCTCCAAAGAATCAAAACGGCCAGTTATTAATGGAATTCCTTGTCGGCTCTCTGTAAAATATTCATTTGGACGGGGGCTTCCAAATACATCGTAAGCTAAACCCGTGCTGACAAATAACCAACCTGCAATGAATAGGGAAGGTATAGTAATGCTATGAATGACCCAATATCGAATACTGGTAATAATATCAGCAAAAGAACGTTCTCCTGTGCTTCCAGACATGCCGAGCTCCACATATTTTTGTACAGTCAAAAAGGGATCGATTTCGTAAAAGATAAGATCAGTAAATGAAAATTCACCGAAATTCAATCTTTGTGAGATCGTCAATATTGTACCAAGGGTTTATTTAAAGTATACCGAATCAGTATAGCTATCCTTCTTCTGACACAGCAACGCAATTTCAATCAGTAATGAAGTCCTAAAAAATTTCTTTCTATTTTTTTTTTTCTTGTCGCGGTAAAACCGTGTACCATAAATCAGGTAAAATGAGAATTTGATGGTTTGCTTTTTAATAATAATAAATAATTCATGAAAGAGATTATCATATTGTCACAATTCAATTCGATGGGAAATCTAAAAATCCCTCCTTCGTAGTTGTATAAAATATAAGAAGAGTTTTTTTTTTGAATCCCTTTTTTCATTTTTTTAATTTATTTTTTTAATTTTAAGGAAATTTTAAGGAATTAGGTAGTCATACAATAAGAATTAGGTAGTCATACAATAACAAGTACTGGTAGTAGAGAGTATTCGATGAAAGAAGGAGAACAACAAAACATAATTGCAATAATCAATATTCACGATGCACACATTCTTTATTCTTGTATTAGATCAAAAAGTTCTTTCTTGACACTTAACTATAAAGAGAGGGTTTTTGCTTTTACTTTAATATGGAAAGAAAAAAAAAATGTAAACCCTAGAAAACAAAACCAAAAGAATAATAGGAATTACTAGTTTTAGAATCTTAGAATCTAGTTGGACCAAAACAAAATAAAGATTGAATTTTTTGAGTGATTTGATCAATCATACGATACTTTTTTTTTCTTATTCGAGATATTATGGTAATGAATCGACTAATAAATTTAATTAAGTTAAAATGAAAAAAAAAAAGTAACAAAAAAGTAAAAAGTAAAGGATAAATAAAGGATATTATAAAGAAAAATAGGGATCACTTTTTGTTCGAAAATAAATAAAAAAAAAATGGATTCGATACAAATAAAACAAATAAAATACAAGATAGAAATAAAATACAAATAAATCAATAATAAATAAACTGTTTTTATTATTAATATTTTATTGTTTTAATATTTTTATTGTTTTAATATTAGTTTTCTATTTTATTTCTCAAGAATTTTATTTCTCAAGAGTTGTACAACGAATCCTTTAATTCGGAATCATGCGAGGATAGGTAGATCTCATAGATGATGAATTTCTTTTTTTTACTTATACTCGGTTTAGTACTCTATTTTTGTTAATACCGTCTAGAATCTATAATGATAATGATTGATAAATTCAAAACGTTCACTTGGTATTTTTGTTTATTCTCCTATGTTTCAAAAAATTGAACTTAGGGAAGTGCTTTACAAACACATATGTATAAAAAAAAAATAGTTTATTTAGCTCTTTCATGCTTATTATAACTAGTTATTTCGGTTTTCTACTAACGGCTTTAACTATAACTTCAGTTCTTTTTATTGGTCTGAGCAAGATACGACTTATTTGAAATTCATTAAAATCAACAATTCCTAAAAAGAAAAATAAATTCTTTTGTCGTATTTCAGCTATTCTCTAGTTCCTTGCCATATCAATTTTCAATTTTTGGTTATTGAGATTTCTGGTCAATATGGATTAATATTTAAGGATAGATATTACCTCCCTTTATTAAACAAAATTAAACAAATCCTTTTTAAACAAATTGAAATGATTGAAGTTTTTCTATTTGGAATCGTCTTAGGTCTAATTCCTATTACTTTGGCTGGATTATTTGTAACTGCCTATTTACAATACAGAAGGGGTGATCAGTTGGACCTTTGATTGATTATGATTAACACCTTGTTTTTTTGACCTTCTCCCTTCTTTAATCCACAGGAGGTCAAATTCAAATTGCTGTTTAATTTTTTCTAGATAATTTTTGACCTAACAAAAGAAGAAGAGAATCACGCTCTGTAGGATTTGAACCTACGACATTGGGTTTTGGAGACCCACGTTCTGC
This sequence comes from Rhizophora apiculata, assembly GCA_037832385.1. Lineage (NCBI taxonomy): Eukaryota > Viridiplantae > Streptophyta > Magnoliopsida > Malpighiales > Rhizophoraceae > Rhizophora > Rhizophora apiculata. The sequence goes on from JBAPLK010000221.1 coordinate 5,604, forward strand.
CGAACTGAACTAAGAGCGTTTTCTTATCACAAAAAATAAGACTGTAAGGAAAAAGATTCTTTTTTTTAACTCCAATCCATCTTAAACGCCTATACTCTCCTACATAATATGATAAAAATTAAAGATTAGGTATGTCCAATTTGAATTGATCTTAATTGATTCTTCGTTATTGCTCAGGGGTGAAGTAATAGGTAGGGATGACAGGATTTGAACCCGTGACATTTTGTACCCAAAACAAACGCGCTACCAAGCTGCGCTACATCCCTTTCAATTGGTTTACAATGTCATTGTAGAGAATCCCTGGCTTGTTTTTCCACATACTTATTTCATTTTCTCTATTGATATACACAGCTTATCTTGCCATTTCGGCTTTTTGATTCATATCCATATCATATACATATAAATGACAATAAACTTATATATACACTTATTAAACTTATATATACACTTATTAAACTTATATATACACTTATTAAACTTATATATACACTTATTAAACTTATATATACACTTATATATACACTTATATATACTTAATATATATAATATATGATATATATATATGATATGATATATGAAAATATGAAAAATATGAAAATATGAAAAAAAAATATTCTATGAAAAAAATATTGATATATGAAAAAAAAATATGGAAATATGAAAAAAAAAAAAAAAATAGAAAACCCACCCTAAATTTCATAAATACTCGGGCGGAAAGGGACATATTTGATTTTTTTAAATTAAGAAAAGAAGAATCTTATTTATCAAACCATTGTACATTTTAATTTGAATTAGGTATTTCGGATACAAACCAAATCCGAGTGGCCGTTAACTACCTATATATCTGATCATATATGTATTAAATTCTGTATTACAATAAACATTATTTATTACACTTACACTAACGAAGGAGGATTTCAAATGCGAGATCTAAAAACATATCTATCCGTGGCACCAGTAATAAGTACTCTATGGTTCGGTGCTTTAGCAGGTCTATTGATAGAGATCAATCGTTTTTTCCCGGATGCGTTGACATTCCCTTTTTTTTCATTTTAGTTATTAACGCCGGGGGGTGAAGAAGATTCGAGATATAATTAAATATCTGTGATTACTACCCTCCCCCCTTATTTTTAATTTTTAATTAGAATAAGTTAGAAAAAAGAAATAATAAAAGTGGATTCAAACTTAGCGAAACTCGGAACTCGAATCCAGTCGTCAAGTAAATTAATTCCAATTAAATTAAGAGAACGGAAGTGGAAATACGGTTAGGGCAACAATATCATACAAGATACTTAAATGAAATACTGTACTGTGATTTGAATCTTAAATTTCTACTCTAAATACAGTTTAACACTTATTGTATTATTTTATTAAATTTTATTACTATATTCGTTGCACTATATTCGTTTCAACGAAATCCTTTATAATTTGCTTTCGAGTTAGCAACTTCTATTTTTTCCTTCCTTTCTTCTTGACGTCGGATCGGAAAACAAAAGAGTTGAGTGAATAAAAAACCTAAAGGAGGTTCATGGCCAAGGGTAAAGATGTCCGAGTAAGGGTTTTTTTGGAATGTACCCTTTGTGTTCGAACCAGTGGTAATAAGAAATCACTAGGCATTTCCAGATATATTACTCAAAAGAATCGACACAATACGCCCAGTCGAGTAGAATTGAGAAAATTCTGTCCCTATTGTTACAAACATACACTTCATGGGGAGATCAAAAAATAGATGGAACTGCTCACCTGCGGGTCACCTTTAGAAGGAAGATGAAAACTGATATACTAACATATAATATGTTAGGATATATATTCTATTTAAATATTAAATAGAAATAAACAAGTAAAATTCTATTTCTTAATTCTAAACATTATAATTTTTGATCCGAGCGAACGAAATAGGATTTTTTTTTGGAAATGGAAAAAGGAATAAACAAACCATGAATAAATCCAAGCGACTTTTTCTCAAGTCCAAGCGATCTTTTCGCAGACGTTTGCCCCCTATCCAATCGGGGAATCGAATTAATTATAGAAACATGAGTTTAATTAGTCGATTTATTAGTGAACAAGGAAAAATATTGTCTAGACGGGTGAATAGATTGACTTTAAAACAACAACGATTAATTACTATTGCTATAAAACAAGCTCGTATTTTATCTTTGCTACCCTTTCTTAATAATGAAAAACAATTTGAAAAAAGCAAATTGGTTGCAAGAACTACTGGTTTTAGAATCAGAAAAAAATAGGCTTATTCTTCAATTGAATCAAAATTATAATCCGAACTCAAAGATAGATTAATCGTTTTCTCGAAAAATTCAAAAATCCAGATTTGATTGTCGTGTCTTAAGAAAAAAAAACGAATTGGGGAAGACGAATAAATCTTTTTTTTTTATTGAATATTTTTATTCAGTTTAATTACTTGATCATATTATCATCATATTTTATGATACTAATTATATTAATTTCTATTCTACTTCCCTTTCCCGTAATTCGTTCTCCAAGGAACCTCATGTAAAAAATTCGGTTGGCTTATTTCCAATTTCCTTATTTTTATTTATTATATATAATGTCATTGGAAATCAGATAAAGACAATTTCTATTTAATAGAGCTATTTGTGCAAGTATTTTCCGATTAAGAAACAACTGTCTCTTGTACAGATTGTTTATTAATTTACTGTAACTATAGGATATGTTATTCGTGCGAATTACTGCATTTATTCGAGAAATCCACAAACAACGAAAATTTCTTTTTTGTCTATCTCTATCCCGCTGGGCCGAAACCAAAGCTCTTATTTTTTGTTGAATAATAGTTCGAGTAAGTTTTGAATGAGACCCGCGAAAGCTTGAGGCGAATAAACGAATTTTTGTTTTACGTCTCCGAGCTATATATCCTCGTGTAATTCTGGTCATTGAATAAAGGGAACTTTGATGAATAACTAATTTATTTCTTTTCTTTCAGTTATTCTTTTCTCCTTTTCTAGAATAACAAAACGGATTCTTCCAATGTATAAAACAATAATTCCAACGGCTTTTGCTACTATAACCTTCCCAACCCCGATTTGTTCTTTTTTTTTTTCTAGGCATTTCGCCTAGAAAAAAAAAATTGTATTGATATTCAGTATCAAGCAAAAACATAACATAATAAATAAAAACAAGTAGTAAATAGAAATGGATAAAGAAATAGTGGGTTCCATCGTTTCTATGGTTATTTCTTAAACGGTAAGGTCTTCTCTATACACCGGAGCCCCTTCCTTCATTTAATCAATGGTATTGTTAACTTGTACAGTTTACACTTTTTGGCTCTACCCATGAATTATCCAGTAATAGGTCTTTCACAACAATGAGATTATCTATACAGTAACGGTATTTAATTTAATTATGAATATTAGTTGATTGTCTGACCCTGTTAGTCCGTTCTTGCAAGAAGAGTAGGAGTAGGGGCATAATTTTTTTGCCTGTTAATTTTAAACGGATTTCCCCTGTTTAACGGATAATCATTTGATACCACTGGGGAATTTTTTCTCATTTTTAATTGCAAATTGCGATGATTGAATTTGCACCAATGCAATGGAAACCATAAATTTGATACACAATAGAAAGATATGATAGATCTTTTTTTCGATAGTGCAGGAGGTTCTTCTATTCTATCCTATTTATCCGTACTGATTGTGGATAGTGGAAAAATGGTTTTTTTTTTCTTTTTTCCCAGCCCACGATTTGAACGAGTCGCGCATACACCCTAGTACATGTTCCTCGGCGCTGAGGGCATCCCTGAAGAGCAGGGGATTTGGTGACATTTCTGATTGGCTGTCTTGTGTTCCTAATAAGTTGTTTAATAGTTGGCATTTTGAATCGTATGCATAATGAGTCGGTTTAGATCGATCCTAACCTCGGATGATTATGAATTATTTGTATATTATTATTTGTATATTATATTAATATTAATAGAATATTAAAATTGAATATTAAACTCTGGTAAGAAAATTTCAAATCGTGATTTTGATTTACGCGAAATTCTTGCTATTTTTTATGCAACTGCTACAAGATCAACAATTCCATGAGCTTGGGCTTCTGTGCTGACATAAAAACATCCCTTTCCATGTCTTCAGATACAACCCATAAGGGTTTGCCCGTTCTTTGTGCATAAACTCTTGTGAGGATTTCGCGCAGTTTCAGTAGTTCTTCCGCTTCCAGGACAAATTCTCCTATTTGTGCCTCATAAAAAGCAGCAATAGGTTGATGAATCATTACCCTGATGATATAGGATAATAAATGGTCACTCCATCTCGTATGATTATGATAAGGTGAAGAGAGGGAATAAAGAATAATTAAGACAAACAAATCGAATTGAATAACCGTATAGACATTGTTTCCGTATTGCTCACGGCTCCACAATAGAATTTTTACCTTTTCTTTTACCCTTTCATCGAAGAAACATATAGAGTCTATTAGTCCTAACTCGGTAAATGATCCGATAACCGCCCTTCTTTTATTTAAATTTAAATAGCAGTTAAAAAGAAATACTATGGTGGTTCGGTTGCTTTATTTCATCGGTGATTTAGCAAATCCAAAGTTTATTATTTTTTTTTTTTATTTGAAAAAAAAAAATAGTAATGAAAAAAGAATATAATTTTGTTTTTTTCGTACTCTTTCATAATATAAAATAATGTTAAAAGCCCTCTAGTGTAAAACAAAAAAGTTTGTCACGTTGAAATGGACCCGTATAGATAAGATAAAATCGGACTGTCCTTAATATTTCTTTCATACTACTCTTTCGATACATAATCTAATGTTAAAAATAAAAACAAGAAAAAAAAATTTCTTATATCGAATTCGAAATGCCGTGCTATTATTACTTTAATATTCATATTTCATTTATTCATATCATATTTCATACATATGGCGAAGACATAGTTTTCTTTTTCGTTCAAATAAGAATTCATTGGCGCTAAGCGTGGGAAATGCTAAACGTTTGGTAATTTTTCCGCCGAGGAGAAAAGATCCATTGAGCGGCTAATCCCATGCACACTGTCTGTACATCCGGTTGCACAAATTGATAGTATCATAAATAGCTACTCCAGGTATACCATCCCCCCCCGCGCAGGAGAATTTATAAACAAAATACAAATCTTTGTCTCACTTTCCATACTGAGATATTACCATAAGAGCAATATAAGTTTGATTTGAGATCGGCTATCACATCTGACCTAAAAAAAGTAATCTTTTTCGATAAAGTCGGTTTATTAGGGATTAGGATAAAATTCTATCTAATAGGAACCCCAATGTACTTTTGATGCATACGGTCAACAAAAATAAAATAAAAAGCGAGTCAGCCCTCCTATAATATGGTCCTTTCCTAGCTTTAAGAATTCTTTTCATTTTTCAAGACAAAAAGATCCAGGTAATCGAAATTTTCAATTTATTCTTTTTAAAAAAAGAGCTAACGAATTTCGAATTTTTCATCCTAATCCTAATCAACGACTTTATCGAGAAAGATTACTTTTTTTAGGTTCAAGATGTTGATAGCCCGATCTCAAATCAACTTATTGCTTCTTATGGTATATCTCAGTATGGAAAGTGAGACCAAAGATTTGTATTTGTTTATAAATTCTCCTGGCGGATGGGTAATACCTGGAGTAGCTATTTATGATACTAAATTTGTGCAACCGGATGTACAGACAGTGTGCATGGGATTAGCGCTTTCAATGGGATATTTTCTCCTGGTCGGCGGAAAATTACCAAACGTTTAGCATTTCCCCAAGCGCCAATGAATTCTTATTTGAACGAAAAAAGAAAACTATGTCTTCGCCATATGTATGAAATATGATATGAATAAATGAAATATGAATATTAAAGTAATAATAGCACGGCATTTCGAATTCGATATAAGAATTTTTTTCTTGTTTTTTATTTTTAACATTAGATTATGTATCGAAAGAGTTAGTATGAAAGAAATATTAAGGACAGTCCGATTTTTATCTTATCTATACGGGGGTCCATTTCACGTGACAAACTTTTTGTTTTTACACTAGAGGCTTTTAACATTATTTATATTATGAAAGAGTACGAAAAAAACAAAATATATTCTTTTTTCATTACTATTTTTTTTTTTCAAATAAAAAAAAAATAATAAACTTTGGGATTGCTAAATCACCGATGAAATAAAGCAACCGAACCACCATAGTATTTCTTTTTAACTGCTATTTAAATTTAAATAAAAGAAGGGCGGTATCGGATCATTTTACCGAGTTAGGACTAATAGACTCTATATGTTTCTTTCGATGAAAGGGTAAAAGAAAAGGTAAAAATTCTATTGTGGAGCCGTGAGCAATACGGAAACAATGTCTATACGGTTATTCAATTCGATTTGTTTGTCTTAATTATTCTTTATTCCTCTCTTCACCTTATCATAATCATACGAGATGGAGTGACCATTTATTATCCTATATCATCAGGGTAATGATTCATCAACCTATTGCTGCTTTTTATGAGGCACAAATAGGAGAATTTGTCCTGGAGCGGAAGAACTACTGAAACTGCGCGAAATCCTCACAAGAGTTTATGCACAAAGAACGGGCAAACCCTTATGGGTTGTATCTGAAGACATGGAAAGGGATGTTTTTATGTCAGCAACAGAAGCCCAAGCTCATGGAATTGTTGATCTTGTAGCAGTTGCATAAAAAATAGCAAGAATTTCGCGTAAATCAAAATTCACGATTTGAAATTTTCTACCAGAGTTTAATATTCAATTTTAATATTCTATTAATATTAATATAAATATACAAATAATAATATACAAATAATTCATAATCATCCGAGGTTAGGATCGATCTAAACCGACTCATTATGCATACGATTCAAAATGCCAACTATTAAACAACTTATTAGGAACACAAAGACAGCCAATCAGAAATGTCACCAAATCCCCTGCTCTTCAGGGATGCCCTCAGCGCCGGAGGAACATGTACTAGGTGTATGCGCGACTCGTTCAAATCGTGGGCTGGGAAAAAAGAAAAAAAAAACCATTTTTCCACTATCCACAATCAGTACGGATAAATAGGATAGAATAGAAGAACCTCCTGCACTATCGAAAAAAAGATCTATCATATCTTTCTATTGTGTATCAAATTTTATGGTTTCCATTGCATTGGTGCAAATTCAATCATCGCAATTTGCAATTAAAAATGAGAAAAATTCCCCAGTGGTATCAAATGATTATCCGTTAAACAGGGGAAATCCGTTTAAAATTAACAGGCAAAAAAAATTATGCCCCTACTCCTACTCTTCTTGCAAGAACGGACTAACAGGGTCAGACAATCAACTAATATTCATAATTAAATTAAATACCGTTACTGTATAGATAATCTCATTGTTGTGAAAGACCTATTACTGGATAATTCATGGGTAGAGCCAAAAAGTGTAAACTGTACAAGTTAACAATACCATTGATTAAATGAAGGAAGGGGCTCCGGTGTATAGAGAAGACCTTACCGTTTAAGAAATAACCATAGAAACGATGGAACCCACTATTTCTTTATCCATTTTATTTACTACTTGTTTTTATTTATTATGTTATGTTTTGCCTTGATACTGATATCAATACAATTTTTTTTTTCTAGGCGAAATGCCTAGAAAAAAAAAAAAGAACAAATCGGGGTTGGGAAGGTTATAGTAGCAAAAGCCGTTGGAATTATTGTTTTATACATTGGAAGAATCCGTTTTGTTATTCTAGAAAAGGAGAAAAGAATAACTGAAAGAAAAGAAATAAATTAGTTATTCATCAAAGTTCCCTTTATTCAATGACCAGAATTACACGAGGATATATAGCTCGGAGACGTAAAACAAAAATTCGTTTATTCGCCTCAAGCTTTCGCGGGTCTCATTCAAAACTTACTCGAACTATTATTCAAACAAAAATAAGAGCTTTGGTTTCGGCCCAGCGGGATAGAGATAGACAAAAAAGAAATTTTCGTTGTTTGTGGATTTCTCGAATAAATGCAGTAATTCGCACGAATAAACATATCCTATAGTTACAGTAAATTAATAAACAATCTGTACAAGAGACAGTTTGTTTCTTAATCGGAAAATACTTGCACAAATAGCTCTATTAAATAGAATTGTCTTTATCTGATTTCCAATGACATTATATATAATAAATAAAAATAAGGAAATTGGAAATAAGCCAACCGAATTTTTACATGAGGTTCCTTGGAGAACGAATTACGGGAAAGGGAAGTAGAATAGAAATTAATATAATTAGTATCATAAAATATGATGATAATATGATCAAGTAATTAAACTGAATAAAAATATTCAATAAAAAAAAAAGATTTATTCGTCTTCCCCAATTCGTTTTTTTTTCTTAAGACACGACAATCAAATCTGGATTTTTGAATTTTTCGAGAAAACGATTAATCTATCTTTGAGTTCGGATTTATAATTTTGATTCAATTGAAGAATAAGCCTATTTTTTCTGATTCTAAAAACCAGTAGTTCTTGCAACCAATTTGCTTTTTTCAAATTGTTTTTCATTATTAAGAAAGGGTAGCAAAGATAAAATACGAGCTTGTTTTTATAGCAATAGTAATTAATCGTTGTTGTTTTAAAGTCAATCTATTCACCCGTCTAGACAATATTTTTCCTGTTCACTAATAAATCGACTAATTAAACTCATGTTTCTATAATTAATTCGATTCCCCGATTGGATAGGGGGCAAACGTCTGCGAAAAGATCGCTTGGACTTGAGAAAAAGTCGCTTGGATTTATTCATGGTTGTTTATTCCTTTTTCCATTTCCAAAAAAAAATCCTATTTCGTTCGCTCGGATTCAAAAATTATAATGTTTAGAATTAAGAAATAGAATTTTACTTGTTTATTTCTATTTAATATTTAAATAGAATATATATCCTAACATATTATATGTTTAGTATATCAGTTTTCATCTTCCTTCTAAAGGTGACCCGCAGGTGAGCAGTTCCATCTATTTTTTTGATCTCCCCATGAAGTGTATGTTTGTAACAATAGGGACAGAATTTTCTCAATTCTACTCGACTGGGCGTATTGTGTCGATTCTTTTGAGTAATATATCTGGAAAATGCCTAGTGATTTCTTATTACCACTGGTTCGAACACAAAGGGTACATTCCAAAAAAAACCCTTACTCGGACATCTTTACCCTTGGCCATGAACCTCCTTTAGGTTTTTTATTCACTCAACTCTTTTGTTTTCCGATCCGACGTCAAGAAGAAAGGAAGGAAAAAATAGAAGTTGCTAACTCGAAAGCAAATTATAAAGGATTTCGTTGAAACGAATATAGTGCAACGAATATAGTAATAAAATTTAATAAATAATACAATAAGTGTTAAACTGTATTTAGAGTAGAAATTTAAGATTCAAAATCACAGTACAGTATTTCATTTAAGTATCTTGTAATGATATTGTTGCCCTAACCGTATTTCCACTTCCGTTCTCTTAATTTAATTGGAATTAATTTACTTGACGACTGGATTCGAGTTCCGAGTTTCGCTAAGTTTGAATCCACTTTTATTATTTCTTTTTTCTAACTTATTCTAATTAAAAATTAAAAATAAGGGGGGAGGGTAGTAATCACAGATATTTAATTATATCTCGAATCTTCTTCACCCCCGGCGTTAATAACTAAAATGAAAAAAAAGGGAATGTCAACGCATCCGGGAAAAAACGATTGATCTCTATCAATAGACCTGCTAAAGCACCGAACCATAGAGTACTTATTACTGGTGCCACGGATAGATATGTTTTAGATCTCGCATTTGAAATCCTCCTTCGTTAGTGTAAGTGTAATAAATAATGTTTATTGTAATACAGAATTTAATACATATATGATCAGATATATAGGTAGTTAACGGCCACTCGGATTTGGTTTGTATCCGAAATACCTAATTCAAATTAAAATGTACAATGGTTTGATAAATAAGATTCTTCTTTTCTTAATTTAAAAAAAATCAAATATGTCCCTTTCCGCCCGAGTATTTATGAAATTTAGGGTGGGTTTTCTATTTTTTTTTTTTTTTTTCATATTTCCATATTTTTTTTCATATATCAATATTTTTTCATAGAATATTTTTTTTTCATATTTTCATATTTTTCATATTTTCATATATCATATCATATATATATATCATATATTATATATATTAAGTATATATAAGTGTATATATAAGTGTATATATAAGTTTAATAAGTGTATATATAAGTTTAATAAGTGTATATATAAGTTTAATAAGTGTATATATAAGTTTAATAAGTGTATATATAAGTTATTGTCATTTATATGTATATGATATGGATATGAATCAAAAAGCCGAAATGGCAAGATAAGCTGTGTATATCAATAGAGAAAATGAAATAAGTATGTGGAAAAACAAGCCAGGGATTCTCTACAATGACATTGTAAACCAATTGAAAGGGATGTAGCGCAGCTTGGTAGCGCGTTTGTTTTGGGTACAAAATGTCACGGGTTCAAATCCTGTCATCCCTACCTATTACTTCACCCTGAGCAATAACGAAGAATCAATTAAGATCAATTCAAATTGGACATACCTAATCTTTAATTTTTATCATATTATGTAGGAGAGTATAGGCGTTTAAGATGGATTGGAGTTAAAAAAAAGAATCTTTTCCTTACAGTCTTATTTTTTGTGATAAGAAACGCTCTTAGTTCAGTTCGGCAGAACGTGGGTCTCCAAAACCCAATGTCGTAGGTTCAAATCCTACAGAGCGTGATTCTCTTCTTCTTTTGTTAGGTCAAAAATTATCTAGAAAAAATTAAACAGCAATTTGAATTTGACCTCCTGTGGATTAAAGAAGGGAGAAGGTCAAAAAAACAAGGTGTTAATCATAATCAATCAAAGGTCCAACTGATCACCCCTTCTGTATTGTAAATAGGCAGTTACAAATAATCCAGCCAAAGTAATAGGAATTAGACCTAAGACGATTCCAAATAGAAAAACTTCAATCATTTCAATTTGTTTAAAAAGGATTTGTTTAATTTTGTTTAATAAAGGGAGGTAATATCTATCCTTAAATATTAATCCATATTGACCAGAAATCTCAATAACCAAAAATTGAAAATTGATATGGCAAGGAACTAGAGAATAGCTGAAATACGACAAAAAATTTATTTTTCTTTTTAGGAATTGTTGATTTTAATGAATTTCAAATAAGTCGTATCTTGCTCAGACCAATAAAAAGAACTGAAGTTATAGTTAAAGCCGTTAGTAGAAAACCGAAATAACTAGTTATAATAAGCATGAAAGAGCTAAATAAACTATTTTTTTTTTATACATATGTGTTTGTAAAGCACTTCCCTAAGTTCAATTTTTTGAAACATAGGAGAATAAACAAAAATACCAAGTGAACGTTTTGAATTTATCAATCATTATCATTATAGATTCTAGACGGTATTAACAAAAATAGAGTACTAAACCGAGTATAAGTAAAAAAAAGAAATTCATCATCTATGAGATCTACCTATCCTCGCATGATTCCGAATTAAAGGATTCGTTGTACAACTCTTGAGAAATAAAATTCTTGAGAAATAAAATAGAAAACTAATATTAAAACAATAAAAATATTAAAACAATAAAATATTAATAATAAAAACAGTTTATTTATTATTGATTTATTTGTATTTTATTTCTATCTTGTATTTTATTTGTTTTATTTGTATCGAATCCATTTTTTTTTATTTATTTTCGAACAAAAAGTGATCCCTATTTTTCTTTATAATATCCTTTATTTATCCTTTACTTTTTTACTTTTTTGTTACTTTTTTTTTTCATTTTAACTTAATTAAATTTATTAGTCGATTCATTACCATAATATCTCGAATAAGAAAAAAAAAGTATCGTATGATTGATCAAATCACTCAAAAAATTCAATCTTTATTTTGTTTTGGTCCAACTAGATTCTAAGATTCTAAAACTAGTAATTCCTATTATTCTTTTGGTTTTGTTTTCTAGGGTTTACATTTTTTTTTTCTTTCCATATTAAAGTAAAAAGCAAAAAACCCTCTCTTTATAGTTAAGTGTCAAGAAAGAACTTTTTGATCTAATACAAGAATAAAGAATGTGTGCATCGTGAATATTGATTATTGCAATTATGTTTTGTTGTTCTCCTTCTTTCATCGAATACTCTCTACTACCAGTACTTGTTATTGTATGACTACCTAATTCTTATTGTATGACTACCTAATTCCTTAAAATTTCCTTAAAATTAAAAAAATAAATTAAAAAATGAAAAAAGGGATTCAAAAAAAAACTCTTCTTATATTTTATACAACTACGAAGGAGGGATTTTTTAGATTTCCCATCGAATTGAATTGTGACAATATGATAATCTCTTTCATGAATTATTTATTATTATTAAAAAGCAAACCATCAAATTCTCATTTTACCTGATTTATGGTACACGGTTTTACCGCGACAAGAAAAAAAAAAAATAGAAAGAAATTTTTTAGGACTTCATTACTGATTGAAATTGCGTTGCTGTGTCAGAAGAAGGATAGCTATACTGATTCGGTATACTTTAAATAAACCCTTGGTACAATATTGACGATCTCACAAAGATTGAATTTCGGTGAATTTTCATTTACTGATCTTATCTTTTACGAAAATCGATCCCTTTTTGACTGTACAAAAATATGTGGAGCTCGGCATGTCTGGAAGCACAGGAGAACGTTCTTTTGCTGATATTATTACCAGTATTCGATATTGGGTCATTCATAGCATTACTATACCTTCCCTATTCATTGCAGGTTGGTTATTTGTCAGCACGGGTTTAGCTTACGATGTATTTGGAAGCCCCCGTCCAAATGAATATTTTACAGAGAGCCGACAAGGAATTCCATTAATAACTGGCCGTTTTGATTCTTTGGAGCAACTCGATGAATTTAGTAGATCTTTTTAGGAGGCCCCAATGACTATAGATCGAACCTATCCAATTTTTACAGTGCGATGGTTGGCTGTTCATGGATTAGCTGTACCTACCGTTTTTTTTTTGGGGTCAATATCAGCAATGCAGTTCATCCAACGATAAACCTAATTCGAATTAATTCTAAAGCTATGACACAATCAAACCCAAACGAACAAAATGTTGAATTGAATCGTACCAGTCTCTACTGGGGGTTATTGCTCATTTTTGTACTTGCTGTTTTATTTTTCTAATTATTTCTTCAATTAATAGGAGAAAAGAGAAGAGTAGGATAATAAATAAGAGCGGAAATTCTCTTATCTCATCGGAAGGATATCATCTCATACTTATCTATGACTGTTTATGTCTATAGCATGACCCCTTGATTAAATGTGGAGGGAAGTGAGATAAATGGCCGATACTACTGGAAGGATTCCTCTTTGGATAATAGGTACTGTAACTGGTATTCCTGTGATTGGTTTAATAGGCATTTTCTTTTATGGTTCATATTCCGGATTGGGATCATCCCTGTAGGAATCGGATGAACTAAGTAAAGTGTAAACATGAAAGCATAAGAACTCAACAAGACCCCCGCAAATCAGACAGAAAAAAAAGGGGGGGGGGGGTACTCTGTTGAGTTCTTAATAATCATAATACTTTATTCATATAAATTATAAATGAAAAAATGAATCCATTTTCTTTGATATTTCAAATATTTCAAAAACGCCATTACACTTTTTTTCTGAATGGTTTTTTTGAAAACGTAACTTCATTAATTCCGAACATTTGTTCCTTGATAGTATCTATCGATACTTTCAAAGTTATAAGAAAGAAAGAATTACTTGATTTCCTTTTCTTTTCCTCGATGACATAATTAGAAATATGTATTTTCTATATTTATGTAGATCCGATCCGATATCACGCCAATTTTGCTATACTAATACTAATAGAACTGTATGCTATTTATTTTAATTTATTTTAATATTTAATATCTAATCAAAGTTGAAATTTTTTTTAGAAATTCATTGAAGAAGTTATATTTTCTCAAAAAATTTCCCTTTCTTTTTTATTTGTCCACTATTTTTTATTTATACGTATAAATTCTATTTATTGCGTATAATTCTATTTATTACGTATAAAAAAGAAGGAGAGGTTATGATAAACCTGGAAAAAAAAAAGATAAACTAAGAATGGGAATCTTAGACAAATGGGATCCAGAATCATTATTATTTCGACACAAGAAAAGGAAATTTTCCCATATTTTTTGTGTCGAAGGCTAGTAAAGACCAATAGAATAATACCTTCTATACTCCCTTATTCTCCGCATTTAGCCTTTGCTTTTCTACTTACTTATCTTATGCTTAGTATCTAGTCGAATTTGATTCTATTAGAATAGAAAAAGCTATTGATATATTCTATGACAGTTAAATCTGACAATAGTGACATAATTACACCGTCCTCCCATTTAGATTAAAAAAAAAAAAAGAAAAAAAAAAAAGGGGGGATAAATTCAACTCGTCTTTTTACCAATATCTATACTATGACTAGAAATGCGGTACAAGTAATTCCCAAATCTGGTATAAAAGAAAATAGAAACAAAAGAAAAAGGATTTTCACAATTTTTTTTGATCATACATAATTGCCAACAAAAATTGTTTTCTTTTTAAGAACTTAATGCTGATAAATCCGCGGATCTAGAAATTCATTTCGGATAATTGAACCTTCTCAAACTGTTTCTTTTTAAGAACTAAAAAAATTTGTGCCAAAATAACCGATGCAAAAAAGAACAAAAGACCTTGGACACGTAATGGGTCTTGAAGCACTATTTCCGAATCCCCCTGACCAAATCCGCCCACATTTGGATTACTAGTTAATGGTTGATCAAGTTTGATGGATTCGCCTTCTGAAACAAGAAGTTCTGGTCCTGGAGGTATACTATCAATTATTTGACGTCCTTCTGACGCATCTGTTATGGTTATTTCGTACCCCCCCTTTTCTTTTCGTATGATTTTGCTTACTATACCCGCTGCTGTAGCATTATAAACCGTATTGTTACTCTTGCTCCCGTCGGGATAAATCTGACCCCTTCCTCTGTTTCCGCCTACGTATATGGGATATTTTAAAAAGTGAGCATCTTTCTTATTAGCGGGGTCCGGAGAAAGAATAGGAAAGGTAATTTCACTATATTTCTGACCAGGAACGGGACCTATCACAAGAATATTTTTTTTAGTGGTCGATAGCTCTGAAAAGACAGATTACCTATCTTTTCTTTCATCTCTGGCGAAATACGATCAGGGGGGGCTAATTCAAATCCCTCGGGTAAAATAAGAACAGCCCCCACATTCAAAGCCCCCTTTTGCCATTAGCAAGAACTTGTTTCAGTTGCATATCATAAGGAATTCGAACAACTGCTTCAAATACAGTATCAGGAAGTACTGCCTGCGGAACTTCAATATCCACGGGCTTATTCGCCAAATGACAATTTGCACATACAATACGGCCAGTTGCTTCGCGCGGATTTTCATAACCCTGCTGTGCAAAAATGGATATGCATTTGAAATGGATGACCGAGTTATTATATATATCATGAGTGATACGGAAATGGAGTGAGTAATCTCTTCCTTTATACAAGAAAAGGTCTTTCTATTTTGCATGGTACAATCGTTGATCCCGAAAATTTCTACAATAAACTTAGATAGGTCACTAATAAAGTTCCCTATCCACGATGCTGGTATTTACTGAAAAATTTTTACTAAAACTAAAATGTGAGAAGAATCTGAATCTCTTGGATGTATAAACTCTTAAATGTATAGAAAAAAAAAGAAAAGAAGTGTATAAAAACAAAGTAAGATTTGGAATGTTTTGCTTATATACAAAATCAAATAACAAACATTCTAATTGAATCAGTGGATCATTTTTTCAGTCATTCATTGAATGATAAATCACTACAAGTGACGGAGATATACGATTTAAATAACGGAAGATCCAATATTTAAAAATGGTATCGAGAATGACTGGAAAAGTGGAAACAAGCCAGATATAATTTGATCATTATGAGCAAATCCAAAATCTTTGTAGATAGAGCCAATCATTAGTTCCCAACCGTGGGGTGAATGGAATCCTATACATAAATCGGTTAATAAAAGAATAGAAAAAGCTTTTATTGTGTCACTTAAGTTATATAGGAATTCTTGCATCCAAGAATTAAGAATAATAAGTTTTTCATTACTTAGAATAGAATAACCACTTAAAATAATGAAACAGATTATATTTGTCGAGAAGTGAAAAATCGTATGGATACCAACCTCATTGTACATCCTGATCAATTCGATCGTTTCTTGGTGGATTCCGATACGAAATTTTTGTAGATGTGTTTCCGGATATTCCTTTATCAGTTCGTCCAAGAGCAAAAGTTCTTCTAATTCTAGGAATTTTTCTAGAATACTCTTTT